>PVLA01006289.1:0-127100 GCA_004027455.1 Hydrochoerus hydrochaeris
AGTTTGTAATTTCCTGGTAGTCTCTTTGAATCTGCTTCATGTATTCTATATTTTCTTCATATTCTTTATCGAATGTTTTTCTCTTTTTTTGTGTTCCTCCCTTCTTCCATCTGTATCATCCTGAGAGATGCTTCCTGAGAGCATTTCTTTTATTACTCTACTCATATCTTGCTTTACCTGATTTAATATTTCAGTTTTGTGCTCGTCTACAAGGTCCCAAAGATATCTCTTAATGTCCATTGAAGTCAGGTCTGATGTTGCATGTTTGCCACCCTCAGTCTCCCTTGTTTTTCCTTCTCCTGGATCAGTGCTCTCAGGGTTCTGGGCTGGGAGCCTCCTCCTGCCTCTCTCTCCTGTCATGGTCCTGGCTTCCTTCACACAGGTGTGAAGTGGAGGTCCTAGGCCCCTTCCCTGTCGGCCACTGTTCCTCCGATGCACGCTCGCGAGGGAACTCTGCCCTCTCCTGCCTGCTCTTGTCACTGAGGTATAAATAGTGGCTCCATATGCCTGCCCCTCCCCACCAGGCCAGCCAAACTTCAGGTGCCTTCACCTGGTTAGTGCATGCTAGGTGCAGGGAATGGATTTGGGATGTCTCATTGGGTCCCGGCCAGGGGCGTGGCCCAGTCCAAGCAAATCCCACGAATCTGCTCTGGGGAGGCAGCAACCAACTGAAGTCACTGTTGCTCCCAGTTCAGGCTCCTCCTGCCCAATTCCAACATGTCACCCATTTGGTCATGCCCTTCCCATGGTGAGGTCTCATTCCCAGCACTGACCATGGATGAATGAAGGTCCCTTCACTGGCTCTGCTCTTGTTAGGCTCACCAACCCCCGACTTCAGCCTTGCTGTGCTTCCTGTGAGTGGCAGCGGGAATGAGTTTGGGTGGCTCTGCCGGCCTGCGCAGAGTCAAGCTGGCGCAAACTTGGCAGGTCACCACAAAAATGCTGTGTCCCGTAATTTTTAGCTGTTCCAGTTGTAGTCCCAACATATTTGATGAGCTTTTTTATGTTTTAATTTCTTCCTGTGTCACAGGATGCATCTCCCTTTCTCCCTCTGTCTGGGTCTCTCCAGGATGTTTTATTCTGGCCTAGGAGTTGTTTCTCCTGGGAGGCTTTGTATTTTGTTGCTCACTGGTCAGCCGTCTTGACTTTTTTCCTTCCTCCACATTTATTTTATTTGGTGCTCTGGCCTCAAATCTTCTGGTATATGTAAGAGATTTCTTTGATCCTCAGTCATTGAGAGTTTCAGGATCCTTTGGACTTATTTATTTCCTTCTCGTCTTTAAAGCTCTCCACAGAAGAGTCTTCGTGTGCTCTCCACTGCATCGCACAATAGGCTCAAGTGCAGCAGTGAGCATCGCAGCAGTGTGGTGTAGCTTACTCTATGCATTTCCAGGAACCAGTATCTTTTCTCTAGCTCACGGGATTTAAAAACACCATGAAGTCCTTGAAAGAGATTTTAAGCACCTTTACATCCATTTTTTCCCAGCGATCATTGAAAGTTGATTTTTCTATTTACCATTTCATTTATAATCACCTCAGTCAGCTTCAGTTGTCAGCGTGGTATATGCAGCAATGTGAACAGGAGATATTTGCATAGACAGTAATGCCACAGAAAGAAATAAAAGAATCACGGCTAACGTTTGCTTCCCCCAAACTGAGGACCACACTGTTATCCTTGTCAATACCAAGGTCAAGTTTAATACTGTTTTCAGAAATTCCAGTGGGACAAACCATGGTTAATTTTGTTTCCTGTTTGAGTAAGATTTCTGACAATCATGATCTGGGGACAGATATCCTTCTACTGCAGATGATTTTTAAATACATTTTGACTCTGTATGCCAGTGAACATATATTACCTTGCTGTTTCCCTGATAGGTTGCCTCTTAATTAATTAATCAATCAAAAAAACCCAGAACAACATACCCAGTGATGTGCCTCACATTGTAAAGCTGTGGGAGGTGTGGGAGAGCCCTGCCTGAATCTCTACTTCATGGTTCCAGGTCTGGAGACTCTGTTTTATCAACCAGAAACTGAAGTCCCAGAAAACAGAATGTTATATTTCATGGCTTTGTGTGTGTGTGTGCATAAACACGTGTGTGTGTGTGTGTGTGTGTGTGCGCATAGTAAGAAGGATGAAAAACAAAGCTCATTCATGCTAGGCAGGCACCTGCCTCTGAGCTATCCCCCAAGCCCTTTTCTTTTAACTCTGAGACAGATCTTGCTAAGTTGCCTAGACTGGCCTCACACTTAGAATCCTCTTCCTCGGCCTCCCAAGGAGCTGGAGTCACAGGCATGGGGGACGGGGCTCACTTTATTGCCTTTTGCACCTCACCATGCCTTATTACTCACCAAGGCTAGAATACGAACACATGGAGTGAAGAAACAGCTGTAGGAATGAATTCAAAACATGAACCAGACCAGTCCTCAAGGAGCTCATAACTTGGTCAGAGCAGACACTGGAAACCATTAATAAATGATAGAAAATGGTCTGTGGAGCCATGTACGATGACAAATCATGGACTGCTGTGGGGGTGCCATGGGATTGTCAGTGTTGTATACTTGACCCAGTGGAGAGCTTGGGTTAGGTGAAAGTCACTAAGGAGGACTTCATGGGTTCCAAGCGATGTGGCCTCAGGTCTCCAAAGTGGCAGAATCTGGAAATGTGGGGTGAGACTTAACAGTGAAAGGCAGAGGGGCATGTCGAGAGCAGCTCCACTGCACTGAAGAA
The DNA here is from genome assembly GCA_004027455.1 of Hydrochoerus hydrochaeris. Classification (NCBI taxonomy): domain Eukaryota; kingdom Metazoa; phylum Chordata; class Mammalia; order Rodentia; family Hydrochaeridae; genus Hydrochoerus; species Hydrochoerus hydrochaeris. The sequence goes on from PVLA01006289.1 coordinate 2,729, forward strand.
GTGCTAGATGCAGCCAGAACCGTGGAGTCCCCAGCACCAGCATATAGGGGTGTTGCTTGTCCCACAGTGCGTAGGTTTCTATGCCTCCACTTTGCCTCTTCAGCAATCATCAAAGGGATTCTTCACTCCAGAGGCTTTGCAAAGGCAAGAGGATCAGAAGAAAGGACTGAACCCCAGAAAGGACAATATAAACTTTCAAGTACATTATCAGTAAACTGAAAGGTCTGAAGACTGTTTTATCAACCAGAAGCTAATGTCCCAGAAAATAAAACGTCATATTCCATTGCTTTGTGTTCATGTCCACAAGTGTGTACACAGGTACGTTCGTGTGCAATGGAGTCACAGTTAAGTTGTACACCTATCTCACTAATAGAGCTGCCGCTATGAAGTTCTAGGGCCAGCCCGGGGCTTCTCTCTGCAGGACACTGGCACACTTGTTACTTTGGTGAAATTCAGGAAACGTGTTGCTCCTTTCCAAGACTTCTAGGCTCTTTCTCTACCAATTCTTTCATGACCAGTGACCCATTGTAGCCTGGTCCTGTGCTTATCTGAAATCTTCCATCTCAAGGCTGAAAGAAGCCAATGAAATTTCCATTTTCCCCTCTAATTCCTTTAAGATGAGGCTTTAAGAAACAGAATTCCTGGGGTTAGAAGTACGTAACCAGCTCCACATGCTGGCTGTGAGTGGAGACTCCTGGGAAGTCTCTGCCTTGCCATTGTGAGGTCTGTAACATCACCACCCCTGAGTCCTGGAGACAGATGTGGGTGTGGAGTGGGGCTGGATCAGGAGGGTGTCCTTGAAGGCCCTCTGATCTTCACAGGCAGAGAATTAACCCTGGGGTGGTCACCCCAAACATCTGCTTCCATATTCAGAAAGGACCTGTCCCTCCCCAGCAACCTTGCCTGTGCCTTGCTGCCAGGTCCTGCACTTAACCCCCAGGATCCCCAAGCTCACACAGGCCTCAAGCAGGCTCTTGTTTACTTCAGGAAGTGCCGTGTACTGTGTGCCGAACCTCAGCTTTCTTGTGTTGTGTTTGAGTTTCACACAAACAGTGGGATTTTCTCCTTTTTAATTGAAGAGAAATTCACATACACTGTATCAGATGTTGTCAAGGGAGCTATCGGTAGCATTTAACACATTAACAGTGCTGTGTGACCAACTTCTTCTACCTGTTCCAAAGCCTTCTCATCACCCCGAAGAACTGACCCAGTGGAGACCCAGTGGCAAGGTCTTTAAGCACTGGCTACCGGTCTCTGCCTCCGCTTGACAGTGGCAATGTCAGCTTGTGCTCTGCTTTTAGAGATTCACCTGTTCTAGCATTTCATGTAAACGGGAGCCTAGGACAGTTGACATGGTGTGTTTGGCTTCTCTTGCTTGGCAGAATGTTTTCAGAATGCACCAACACCTGAGTTTAAGAAGGAAAGCAAGCTGACACAGTAATTGTCCACGTTTATGCAGCACTGTGCGACATTTCTGCACATGTACACAGTGTGTGATGATCAGATCCGGGTACTCAGCATATCCATCATCTCAGACCTTTGGAACACTCAAAACTAACCTGCAGTCTTGAAATACACATTTAACTGTTTTCGAACATAATCATCCTGGTGCTGCAGAACACTGGAAGTTCCTCCCCCTGCCGTCAGCACTCCTGTCTGCCGCCCTCCTCTGCCCAGCCAACCCCTCTCCACTTCCCCTGCCCCACACCCTCTCAGGCCCTGGTGATCATCATTCTACTCTACGAGACCAGCGTTTTAGACTCCACTTGCAGGTGAGAATATGTGGCATTTGTGCTTCTGAGCCTGACATTTCATGACAGGTACCGTCATCCGTTCCATCCATATTCCTGTAAGTGAACATGGCAAATACATTACACTGTTTGTATACACCACCCTTTCGCAGCTCTTTCATCCACTGATGGACGCCTGGAAGGTTCCACGCCTTAGCTGTCGTGAACAGTGTGGCAACAAACATGGGTGTGCAATGTCTCTGATAGACCAATTTTACTTCCTTGGGCTACATCCCAAGTTGTGGGATTGCTGGGTCGTGTGGCTGCTTTATTTCTAGGTTTCTGAGGAAGTACCATACTGTTTTTGGAAAGACTACAATACTTTCATTCCCAGTGACAGTATATGAGAGTTCCCTTTCCCTCAACCCTCAACATTTTTGGTTATTTTCTTCTCTTTTTGATAGCGGCCACTCTTATTGGGGCAAGATAACCTCTCACTGTGGTTTTGATTTACATTTATCTGACAGTGACAGTGAGCACTTTTTATTTTACTTCTACTGACCATTTACATGTTTTTTGAGACAAATCTATTCAGGTCATTCGCCTATTATTATTATCAGTGTTATTGCTGTTGAGTTTAAATTCCTTTTCCATCTATCTAGATATAATTCTCTTATTGGTAGAATACTTTGCAAAATTTTCTTACTCTGTTGATTCCTTCCTTTGTTGTATACGAGATTGTTATTATGATGTGATCCCATTACGGTCAGTTTTTGCTTTTGTTGCCTGTGCTTTGTCCAGTCACACATTTTGAAATATTTTCCCTGCGTTTTCTTCTAGAGAAGATAACAAGAGACAGGGGTCTATTTTCATTCTTCGGCATATGAATATCTTGTTTTCCCAGCACAATTAAGGATATTTTATTTTTCTATGTATGTTTTTACTAATATTTTGTTAAAATTAGTTTGTTGTAAGCATGTGGATTTCTTTCTGGGTTCTCTGTTCCACTTGTCTGTGTGTTTTTATCGTGTTAAAGAGTGCGTCGAGTGGAAGTACCCTAACCCTCTGCTCCACTTTGCTCAGGGCTCATCCAGCTACCTCGGACCTCCAGGAGCTCTGTGTAAGCTTCAGGGGTGTTTTAGAGATTTCTGTGAAGAATTTCATTCATATTTTGATAGGATTCACATTACATGTATACATTTATGTGATAAATGTAGTAAAAACATTTTAATGTTGCTTTAGTCTATAAACATAGATGTATTTCTACTGACTAGGTATTGTCTTTAATTTCCTTCATCTGTGTTTTGTAATTTTCCTTGTATAGATCATTTACTTCCTTGGTTAATTTATTACTGGAGCTATTTTTGGCAGTGATAGTGAACGAAATTGCTCTTTTGGTTTCTTTCTCAGCTATTTCATAATAGGTATACAAAAATCCCACCGATTTTTATGTTGACTTTTTTACCCTGTAACTTTACTGAATTGATCTCTCTCTCTCTCTCTCTCTCTCTCTCTCTCTCTCTGTGTGTCTGTGTCTGTCTGTCTGTCTGTCTTTCTGTAGTCTTTGGGTTTCTCTCAGATCATGATGCATGCACAGAGGGATAGTCTGATCTTCTGCTATCTTATCTGGATGACTTCATTTCTTTCTCTTGCCATATTTCTTTAGCTGGAGGAAAAGATTACAGCTTTGCCACTCAGGGTGATGTTGGTTGTGGATTTATGAAGCCTTTATTGCAGTGAGGTATGTTCCTTCACCATTAACTTTTTGAGATTTTTTTTTAATCACGAAGGGATATTCTTTCTACTAATATTGTGATGATTGGGATCCAATATATCCCTCAAAAGCCATATCGTTTTGAAGACTTGGTTGTTGATAGGCTTTTGGGAAGTGGTTTGATCATGGGGCCACCACTTATCAGATTAAAATCCTGATGAAATCTTAATTTGATGTCTCTGGCAATTTCTCCTTCTCTGCTTTCTGGCTGCCATGAGGTGAGCAGTCTCCCTTCTACACCCTTACACCGTAATATTTCTGCATCACCACAGGCCTGCTGGAATGAAGACGGCTGACCACGGGCTAAACCTCTGCAACCATGAGTCAAAACTGAATTTTTATTCTTTTAACTTGTTTTTCTCTGGCATTTGGTCACAGTGATGGAAAGTTAACACAAATACCTTGGGGGGGCATCTACTGAGATGGTCATATTATTGTTTTCCTTCTGTATGTTAACGCAATGCTTTAGGTTTATTGATTTGCACATATTGAGCCACCCTTACATCCCTGGAATAACTCCAATTTGGTCACAGTGTATAATCTTTTGATGTGCTTGTGGAGTTGGTTTGCTAGTCTTTTGTTGAGAATGTATGTCTCTACATTCATCAGAAATAACTGTCTGCAGTTCTCTTTTCTGTTGTTTTGTCCTTGTCTGACTTTGGTATTGAGATAATACTGACCTCACAGAATGAGTTTGGGAGAACTCCTTCCTTTCCAATTTTTTGAAAAACTTTGAGAAGAATTGGCATATGTTCTTTAAGTTTGATGAAATTCAGCAGTGAAGCTATTTGGTCCTGGACTTTACATTGCCGGGAGACTTTGCATTGCTGATTCTCTGAAGTAAATTTCTCAGAGTTCCCCACTCTATTTCTGTCTCCCTTCAGGAGACAAAGGGAGAGAGCTAGCTATGTGTGCTTCCTGGCAGGTCCAACAAAACTCACCATTAGGTAGCAGGCAAATAAGAAAACATGAAAAAGATCAATGAACATATGGCAAAGAGAACAAAGATTTTGAAGAATGGCCTTCTCCTCTATATCTGGGAAATTATTCTAAGGAATAATTTAAGGGACACTTGAATAATTGTTAATATTCTAAGGAAATAAACTAACACAGCCCTAAGACTTGTGTGCAAGAAATTAATGACATATTTATGCAGGGTTATTTTTAAAAACCTAAATTCTCTACAATTTAAATACTCTACAATCTAATTATATCAATTTAATTATAATTATATTAGTACAATTTAATTATAATTATATTAAATTATACTCTATAATTTAATTATATCAAGGTGCATCCAATGATATTTTAACAACATATTAATCAGAGAAAATAGTCACAGTAGAATATTAAATGAAGAAGCAGTTAGTCACAACTTTAATACTAGATTGTCAGGTTATAAAAATTTTGGTATAGAGTTATGCTCAAGTACCCAAATATATGTGTGTATGCATTTGTGTCTCTGCACATCAAAAGTACAAGTAAATATGTTAAAATATTTACAATAGAAATAATTTTCATTTTCATACTTATCTTCATTTTATAAATTTTGTACAATCAACATCTATTACAACGAGTGGAAAGCACTCGGGCGTGGTGGTGCTTGTCTGGGATCCCAGATTCTGGGAGGCCGAGGCTGGAGGATTGCAAGTTTGATTAGTCACTAAATGCATAGGCTTCCCCCCAAAAAGACAGGCTGGGGCTGTAGCTCAGCTCCCAGTTCCTGGGTTCAATCCCCACACTGTGGGGGACAGAAAGGGAATGACCACACTCTCACTGTGTTCCCTTATTTTGTTTTCTTACTTCATCCTTGTTGACAACCCTTGATTCACTCATCAACCATGAGCGGACACGCTTCCACTTCCTACGGAGTTGTGTCTGATGCTGTGAGATGGTAAAAAGCAAGGAGAGTTTCCACCTTAGGAAAGTTAGTTTCTAGAATGTCAAGAGGATGAACTTCCCACAATTTCAAATTTGAAGTACCTTTCTCTTTACTTCCTTAAATGGGATTGAAAACCCTCTGGTTATTCTACAAAACAGCGTCGTACTTGGACTTCAAACTCCCTTCCAAAGCAGCTCATTGGGCTTTTTGATTCTGTGGGTGAAAGCTATGCACGGGGTTAGGCCTTGGAGAAGCACTGGCTTTGCTTCAGCTGTGTCCGTGCGTTAACAGTCATTTATAGTTTTCGCTCATTCCTTAAAATTTCAGTAAGAATCCCTATTCTTGGAGCAGGTTTAACTGGAATAATGGGAATTATTATTAGTAGCATATGCTATTTCTTTTTCCCATAACACCCAAAATCATCTCCGACGCTCCCCTGCCATTCCTTTTTATGTAGGCTAGACGTCCTAATTTCTTATTTTTGCTTATGTGGAAACAAGCCTGGAGGGGGTTCAGGATATGACCTGTTACAATCCAGCAAATGAGAAATGGAGCAAGAGCAAGAAATCATATTTGACTCAGTATTTCAGTGAAATTTAACAAGAAAAACATAGCTGGGAGAGAATCAGATCTACCCGAGATAGTAAATCTTTCTGACAAAAGCAAAATGTCTCTCCTGTGTTTCCCTGAATAAAAAATCATCAGGAAATAGCAGAGACATGGGCTACAGCTTGAGACTGAATACTACCTGTAAAAATTATTTCCCTAAGGCTCCCCATTTATCCCGTCTTCTCTGAGACAATAAATAAACTTGCTCTGTTCTAAGCATCCAGCCTGGCTCTTCATGCCGTGAGACCTTCAGGCATTTCTGTGGAGTCAAGCTGGGTCCCTCGCTCAGGGACATGATTGCCAGCGTGGACACGGTGAGATCCATGGCAGGAGAGGCCACGTGCAGGAGAGTGCTCCATTCCAAAGTGAACAGGAGCAACTCCTGGACCAGATGCGTAGCACAGGAAGTCACACAGGAGGTGACCGCACATTTCCCGTGTTGACATGGAAAACAAGCAAAATAAGAACCCAAACCATGCTGTTGTTTACCACTTCGCAGCACCCCGCCTTTTCACGCCGCCTATCAGCCGCCCCCAGTTTAGGTTGCACGTGTCTGCTGCTGCGTGATGTGGAAGCACGCCGTGCATCCACCCTGCTTTAAACACGCGGTGAAGTGTCCCACCGATGGCATGAGCTGCTACACTACGATGAAACAAGACTTGGTTTGGTCATTTTGCCCAACTGTAGGCTACGTAAGTGTTCTGAGCAGGTTAAGGTAGAGCAGCACAGAGAAGAATGTTCAGAGTGAGGTATGTCAGATGCACTTGCGAGGATAAACGTAGGGCTCTCAAAATTTTACAGTCATACGTCTTTGCAGTGGATAATGTTTCCATTCATCTTGGCGGTAGGTACACATGCTCAGCATATTTCAATCCCTTTCATTCCCCTTTTCCTCCCCTTCTCTTTCCTCTATCTCTAGAGACCTTTCCCAACTACAGCTGATCTATCTCCTTGTTTCCTATTATTTGTTTTTTATTCTGTTTTAAAAATTATTTCTCTTTTAGGTTTCTCACATAAGAGAAGCTATGGGACAGCGAAGCTTGCGTGTCCGATCTCACTTAACTTTATGGTCTCAGGTGCATCCATTTTCCTACAAATGACTCATATTTATCCTTCTTCATGTCAGAGTAGTGCTCCACTAAGTATAAACATCACAGTTTCTTTATTCATTTGTCTATCAATGAACACATAGCCTGCCTCCAATATCTAGTTATTATGAGTTGTGTACTGCAAACATGGGTATGCACATGTCAGTGTAATACGATGTCTTTAACTCCTTTAAGAAGAGACCTAGAAGGGGACTAGTGGGTCAAATGGAATTTCTAGTTTTAGGTTTTTGAAGTCTCCATAGTGATTGTACTAGTTTACATACTACCAACAATGTAGAAGGAATCCTTCCTCCTGCCCTGCATCCTCTCCAGCACTTATTATTTGATTTCTTGTTGATAGCCATTTGTTGCTGAAGTAAAATGGTATCTCAATGTAGTTTTAATTTGTGCTTACTTCTCTGATGGCCAGAGATGTTGAGCATTTTTCATAGATTTATTGATAAGCTGAACTTCTTCTGAGAAGTGTCTGTTTGTTTCCATTGCCCGTTTTTTGATTGAGTCTTTTGGGGCAATCAATTTTCTTGAGTTCTTTGTAAATTCTAAATTTTAGTCCCTTAGTCAGAGGAGTAGCTTGCAAAGTTTTTTCCCTTTTCAACTTATGATGGGTTTATAGGACACATAACCCTATCAGAAGCTGAGAAGCAACTGTATTTACGGAGCAGTTATTAGCCCTTTATTAGTCTTTTGTCAAAGATCAGTAGAGGGATTCCTCAGTGATTATTTTCCATGGAAAGCACATTAGCTACAATGCCAGCAAAAGCAAAATCATGATGTCCAAACTACCAGTGTAACCATGAACACAGCTGTGTGCACACCGTGTGTACAGTCATACACTCAGCCTTGCATGGGCTTAGTCAGCTGAGACTGAGAGCAGTCACCAAGATCAACTCAATCTGGGCCACTCAAACTTGATTATCTTCCAACGACTAGTCCCATTTTGGCATTTATACAAGGGCCTAAACACACAGGATGTAAAACATTAAAATATACCTGTTACCGAATAGATTTGGGGCACATGACAAACAAATGATTTAAGTCAAAGACAAAAACTCAATTCAAATAAAAGATCTGAAGTTTTTAGTTTTATAAAAGAAAAAATAGTCAAGACTGCCCCTAAGTACTTGCTCTCCACCTCTGCGTAGCGGTGGGCTGTGCAGCACATCAGAGTCTGCAGCGGTTCATACGTTTCATGTGATGTTTGTTCGGAGATGCTATTCTGGTCCCTAGACATCTCTCAGTAAATACTAACTTTTAGGGATTGTCAGTGGTAACTGTGATGTTAACCTAAATTCTAATGCAAAGTAGGTAACTCATTCTTTCAAGCCTGGGTGCTCATATGGAGTGACTAAAGTTTTGTTCTGGGAAAAAATGATGTGAGGAAGGCCAGTGCCGAGTGAGAGACGGCAGGCAACCTGTGTTAGACTGCATTCACACTCTCTGAATAGTCTCCAATCCAGTCTCCATGAACTGGAAACCAACACTTTGGGAGGCTCCCAGAATTTCTGCTTCTGCATTCTTGCTCCCTGCTGGTGCAGAGACCCAGAATGGTGCCCATGAATACATAAGCCAGCTCAGAAAGTGGCCCATGGTGGTGCCACAACAAGGCTGTGATGAGCTGTTCAACCCAGAAGTCCCCTGCTGGCTGGCTACTCACCTCTTGATTTGACTTTATGCAGTTACAAGTGGGGTCTCCAACTGCAGTGTGGTCAGAATGACCACATGGTAACTTTTCAGGGCAAGAGGAGATACTGTACAAAATACTGGAGTACAAGACCAACCAGAACTAATCAGAGAAAACAAGATATATGATCATTCTAGTTATGACAAGATGTATTGTATCACTGGCATTATTGTATAACTTTATATTGCCCAGAAATTGTTCTGCATGCACACAGACATGTAAACTTTTGTGCTCCAAATGCCAAATCTGTGCTTCTGCTTAGGAGCTTGTCCATAGCTTATTACACTCTAGTAAATGAGCACACCATATATGCAATCCTTCAGCAACAAACATCTCGAAACCCTTCCTCAAAGGCAGAGAGGTGACACTGATGCACCACCCACAATGCTGGGGAAACACGTGCCATGCCAGTGCATACTCCTTTCCTGCTGTGACCTCTGGCTCTTTGGTGAGTTAGGAGTCGTAGGACAGACCATGCCAATGCAGGTGCTTTCCTGTGCTTACCCTCTGTTATGTTCTGTGTTGAGATGTACCCCAAAAGCCTCATACAGTCATAGGGCTTTCAGACATGGCTAAATCTAGAGTGTGTAGAGCTGGGATTAAGGATGTGTAGTTACTAAATCAATCGACTTATTAATTTGGCATAGTCTGACTACAATTAAAGGGTATGAGTGCTACACCCACCCCAGGGCAGGTAGCCAGCATACAGTATAAGGACAGAAAGAGTCTTATCCCAGCCCCTGCTTACTTGCTTTTGCTGTCTTACACCACCATGAACTGCTGCCTCTCTGCCATGTGTCTTTCTGCTTTAGAGTCAGCCAATTATGGACTGAAACCTCTACAAACTGTGAGCTAAGTAAACCTTTCCCCCTTCCACTTTGAGTGTCAGGTATTTTGACTCAGTGGTGAGAGAACAGTAACTATAGAACATCCTATAGGATACCCGCCTGTAGTTTCCTAGACTTTCAAACTACTCTTGCAGAGCCTAAGAACTGAGATGCTGGCACTAGTCAAATAAATAGATATTCTTTGCAGAAATAGATATTCTAAGCAGGGAGTAGCTGCTTGAACCACAGAAGATCCTTTCCTGGGGATTCCCAGGGATAAGAGAGAAACAAATCTTGACAAGGACTGAGATTCTATGTGAGCATCACATATGGGGTCCTGGAGTGGAAGGGGAGTGGACATTAATGTGAACGGGGCCTGATTTGGACCTGCAGGCCAGGCTGAGCTGATGTGCTAAGCAGCGCTTGTCTGACTCCTATCAAGAAGTTCCTGTCACGCAGGACCAAAGATGGAGGTGAGCCAGTGAGGGTGAGCCTTTTAGGGCTGGAACACCCAAACCGCAACCCCCAACCCACTTATTTATTGCAAAGTGTCAACACAGCAATTAAACCTGAATACTGAGGATTTTGTTTAGAAAAAACAACTCTGCACTAATGTCTTTTTTCTTAAAAGAAAAACGCAGCGACATGCATGCCAGGGAGTCTCCACCCCTGTCTGCAGCCATGTCATTAAGGTGAGACAAAGATGCAGGAAAAGGCTGGAGCTGGACCTCAGGGCAGGGGGAGGGAGGGCTCCAGGGGAAGCGTCTTCCCAGGGAATTTATAAACCGCTATTAACTCCTCGGGTCCTTGGGCTTCTCAGTGTCCTCTGACCTTCCTTTCTGATTTTGCTCTTCTTTTTTCCTGATTACAGATATTTTTTGGTTGAATAAATCACTCTTTTAGGATTACTTGGAAAGATCATTGAACACAGTGCACCTAGTTAACTTTCATTTCTTTTTCCGGTTTCCTCCTATAAAACTTGGGCTTTGTCTCTAATCAGATTCAGCCAAATTTAAATTCCAGCTCCCCAGTTTCCCAAGCTGAGAGAATGCTCCAAGTTTCTCTTTCATATAGCACCTGCCTAGGGAGGGTAAGGTGAGTTTAAATGAGATACGACCCGACAGCACTTGGCAAATGTTCTCGTTCATCCTTTAAACACCTAATAAATGGTAATTATTATTACATTTAAGCTCTTTGTTCTATCTTTTTATGCTTCCTCTTATCTTAAAATTAACTTAAAATTACTTCCTTTTCTTTTGCAAAAGCAATTTAATTCCATTTTACTTGTTTGTTGTAAAGGGTTTTCTATTGATTTTAATTTTCTCTTATGCTTCTGTTTCATTTTTAAAACTTTACTTGTTTTCTATCATTTAAATTCTTATTAATTCATTATTTGTTGTTTTTCATTAATTCTAATGTGTATTAGACTTTTAATTTTCTTATTTTAAATATTTCCCTGTTATTTGTCTTTAAATTCATCTTATCTCGTTGTGATGTTTAGTTTTAACCTTCACGGGTCATTCCTTTCATTCCGATAGGAAGGGGAACATCAGCTTTGATGTAAAAATGTATCTTGTAGTTTACCTTCCAAAGGCGGACACTAATCATTCCTGTTTACAGGGCAAGTAGTAAGTCAGCCTCACTTCTGAAAGGGACCAGAGCTGCAGAGACACTCAGGGGAGAGACTGAAGGGGAGCAGAGACTGGGCCTGACTGGAGGGGACTCGGCCATGCTGAGCAAGGCAGCTTGTCAGTCACCTCCTGGGGCCTCTGTGGCACCTCCGCCAATGCAGTCTCTCTGACCTGTGATGCAAGGGAACAAGAGTTTGCTTTTCAGTCTGCAGTCCGCCCTTCTGCACCTTTCTCCCTGGTTCTGGGCTGGGGTTTCACGGAAGCTTGGCCCAGCTTCTCCTTCTGACTGCCGACGACAAGGGTTGCTGGGGAAAGTCGCAGGTCCACCTTCCTCCGTGCAGCTGGCTGCAGGCCCTGCCAGGTGCTCAGCTCTGGCAGCAGGAGGAAGAGCAGCAAAATCCAGTTGGTTTTTCTAGAGCTGGCAGAACCAGCCGCAGACCCCTCAGACACAGCCCTAGCTGTGGGAACTGCTTCTCTGCTCAGGGTCCAGCCCCAAAGACCTCCTTCTGGACTCAGAGACACCAGCAACACCCCCTGGGTGGTCTGAGTGCACCTGGGAGCACTCCTTCCCAGCTTCTCAGTTTTAATAATCCAACCTCTTCCCCGGTTCCCCCCACCCCCAGGACAGTAGCAGCTTCCCACCATGGGCATCCCTGTGACCCCCCTGAATCTCTTCTTTGCTTGTGAGTTTAGTTAAGAATTCTTCACCAAACCAGATTCTCCCAGGTAAAATAACTGAGTGGGTTCCACCACCTAAGTGGACCATGACTGACACACTTACTGAAAAGCCTGAAAGGTGGGTTTTCTTCTGGAAGGAATGCAAAGATCTTCTCAGTATTTCTTCCAGGATGACTTGGGAGAAAGTAACAGAGGCTCTGCCTGAGATGACAATCATATCTGTGTTGTGCTAATGCTGCCTGCCCCTTCCATTCCCTTTGGTTCTGCTGCCTTATTGTTTGTTTTTCATAATGTTCAGCAAAAATCATGCTTTGTGAAAAGAGAGCTCCTTAGGAAACTGAGGGAGTGGCTGCTCTCGCCTTCAGCTTTCACAGAATCCATTTTCCAAAACTTCTCACTCAGAAATAAGGGGACCCATGGGTCTCTGCCTCCCTGAGCTGGGATTCTCTCCTGCCACTCTGGTGAGCTGCAGTATGTTGCTTTCTGACATCTCACACCATGGTGTGATATGACAGCAGCAGGCAAGAGCCAAGGCCTAAGAAGCACCTCGTTCTCCAGGATGGTCAGATGAGGAGGAGACGGAAAGCTCAGATGTCCCCCAGTCAGACAGAAGCAGGGTCCAGCGTCTCTAAGAATCAGGTCAGGAAACTGTCCTCATCCCATGCACCCCAGTTAGTTTTGACTGTATGTTCAGCCTGCATCTCACAGCTGGAGGTTCTCTCTTTGTGGCACTAGATATCTGTTAATAAAGTTTGTGCTTAACAATCCCACCACGTGAAGAAACATGGTGAGCTAAATGCTAACTGGCCGTTTCCCCTGCCTGGGTATCTCTACTTTCTTAATTTTTATTGCAAAATTATGCACTAGATAAACTAGCCGAGTTCTTTGACTGTTTGGCAGCATGTAGAAGAAACTAACAACTCACACCACTGATTTCTCCTTTTCCATATCAAAAGTTGGTGAGTAAAAGACCCTAATTATTACATAAGCCCTCTCTCTGCAGTCAATGTGCAATGTTCCCATACAATCACACGCAGAATGAGGACATCCAAGAACTAAGCCAATATTAGATTTTACAAAGCATCTAACTACCAGGATGTAGGCAGTGACCACATTACTCAGTCAGCAATGACAATGTCAAATGGCCTTTGCCCATTTCTAATATACACAGGAGCAGACATTAACTGAGCTCGATTTTCACTGATTTTCCAGTGCTCTCCTTCATTCAGCCTTTGACTCAGTGCTTCCTGCAAAGGATGCCTTATTTGTGTCTTGTCATTTGACTGTTCCATAATCATTATAAACCCTTGTGGCTTTCACTTTTTCCTACTTTTGCATCTGTTTGGAGTAGACGTGTGCTGATGGGAATGTCCTATCATAACTTGCATCTGATGGAATTTCCCTCCATTTTTAAGATGCCCTTCCTTCACTCTTGTCGTGTCTGATGGGAGTGCAGCTGTCCAGGATTGTGATCCTGCAGAGTCTTTCTTGTTCTTGAGCAAGAGCTGTTGGGCCCACATAAGTTTCCATACTTTCATCAGTGACAAGGGGCAAAGGAAGGGCCTGCCTTGTAATCTCAGAAGTAGATAGAATAGTTCTTTAGTCTTTACTGGGCCTAAGGAAAGCTAGGCAAATTTCTTATTCCAACTATTACTTTAAAAAAAATTATGAAAATAAGAGGAGAGCATCAAAGATACCATTCTACCCATTCATAAATAAATAATAGGATAAATAGTTTACACATGAGTGGAAACTCAGACTAAATCATCTTGCATCAAGGTGAATTGCTATAGTCAAGGTTATTTCCTTTCCTTACAACTGTAGAATGAACAGGCAAGGACCCGCTTAATCAAGAAACTCGATCAACTATACTTGGGACCCATGTGGATTGGTTAGTGATCAACTAGTCAACTTGTAACACCCAGTCAAGTGAGTCAGCACGGTTCTGGGAGTGGAAGGCCCACCTAAGGATTGTTGCCAGCAACATAAAAGCAGAACTGGAGGGGAAGGTGGTGCACTGTTGATTCTCCTGGAGAAGTTTTTCATGCTGGTTTTCCTGATATGAGCTCAGCTGTTATTGTCGGAGAAGCTCAGGTCCTCACTGTCTCTGAGGATGGCTGCGGTTCTCTTCAAGGGAGCCCTGGTGTTTACCTTGGACATTGCTTCCCGGCTCCAGTGCAGATCCCTCAGCCTGCTGGCACAGGTCCTTCATCCCACTGGCACAGACTTTCTAGCTTCCACCACTGACCTCGGGGCCTTCCCAGTGCAGATCCTGGGATGTAGACTTACATGAGACATTGTCATGAGCTCTGTGCCTCCAGCTGGGTTCGTGGAGGGATTTCCATGAGCTCTAGGTCTGCGGCTGGATCTATGTAAGACATTGCTGTGGGATCCAGGCCCTCAGCTGCGTTCTTTGGGTCTCTAGTGCATGGGCACTGTGCTTTTCTACACTGGACCTTTTGGGTGAATATTATAAAAATAATCCTTTAAATTATGGACCCTGTATTAAATCTATTCCCTTGCAAATCCTGACTACAACAGAACCATTAGGAGCCTTTTGCAGAGAGCCCTTTTTCTCCATAAAGTTGCAATTTGTTTATTTCTCTCTGTAGGCACATCATAGAAGCTGTCATCTTTGATCCGCACTGGGAGAGAGAGAGGAGGCCGTTACACTCATGTCTATGCAGCTGTAATGAGCAGGGAAATGGGGAAGATGAAGCAGAAAGCGTTACCCCAAGATAACCCAGCTGGTGATAATCAAGCCTATTGAGCACAAGGGCTCTGAGCTACCAAAATACCTGCTCCAGCCAGGAAGGAGTGGGATGAACACCCCAACAGAGCACGTCAAGGAGGCCGCACCTCAAACTCATTGTCAGCGCCCCACCCTGAGATAACTACCCCACCCAACCCCTCTTTGCCAAAATTCTGCTTGTTCATTCTTTTCTTTTTTTCATGCTAGGAATCAAACCCAAGTCCTCTCACTTGCTAGACAAGTGTTCCATCACTGAGCTACAGCACCGCTGTCATTCATTCATGAATAAAGGATAACACTTGACTTTTCTAAGAGAACATAGGTAAAAATTTTACCTAAGAGAAGAAGATTTGAACTTTTGACGGTGTTAGTTATCAAAACAGAAAAAGGTTTATATTTGTGTTATCTCTGTATTATCTAAGACAATAGCCTGGTGATTTTATAAGTTAACATCAGTTAGAATAAATTAAAATTTAAAATTCAGTTGCTTAGCTTCATTTCTCACACATCAATTTTCAGCAGCCGCTTGTGGCTAGAAAGCTGTTCAGGCCCTGAAGCGGTCACAGAACACAGCTTGCAGCCCACACATTTATTTGTATTCCTGCGACTTTTCTGACACATTGAGAATATGCCTAATCTGCTTCCTGAGTGACCTGATTTTTTGTAAGACAGGGTCTGTTACATTGCATTGAACAGTCTCGAACTCCCGGACTCAAGGGATCCTGCTGTCTCTGCTTGTTGAGTGCTGGGATGACAAGTGTGCGTCAAGATCTGACATTCCTGTGAACGCAGAAGACATCGCAATTCCCCAGGGCCTGGGCAGCGGGCTCTTTGCAAGCTGAGTCCAGTCTTTCAGGGTAGTAGGCCCGTGTTTGCTTTAGCTGCAAAGAGAGCGTTCTCTTCCTGATCCTCAGAGTGGTTTCCTAAGATCGGCTCCTCATCACGTCTCTCGTTTCACAGGGCAGGGGGTTGATTCATAATCTTAGCCTTTCCAGAACTTTCTGGGTCCAGTGCACATGCAGATCCCCCTTGCTCTGGAAAGGGCCTCCCCTCCTGGTGCAAGCCCCCGCTGCCCCGCTGATGCTGCAATTGGAGGGCTCACACTTCTAATCTTAAGTGCAACAAAGACAACGTCAAGGGTAAGTGGAATGGGGATAAATGGAGACTCTTGGGTACAGTCAAGTCCCCACTGGGTTACCCAGGAGATGGGCGGGTGCCTCGTCTGGTCTGGACTGTTTGGCTCTGCTGTGAGCTTATTAATTGAGAACAACGAGAAACCCTGAAACTCGTCACTTCTTGAGGCTCATTTCTCCCTGTGATTTACTGCATATTCCAGAGTAGGCAGGTTCAGAGGCTCTGTTTCTCTGCCTGTTTCCCCAGGGTCTGGTCCCCTTGTCCAATCGATGCATGGCACATCTAGCTGCTACCGACACAAACTCTGCAATGATGGCACATTCAGCTGCTACCGACACCAACTCTGCAATGAACCGGTTGTGAGGCTACTTCCAAAGCTCAACACCCCAAATAACATAACTGACATCCGCACAGCCACGAGGACGGACTGACGCAGCAGGCTCGCGCAAACTTCTCACCGCGAGAGTTCATGTTTGCCCTTAGCACCTCAGCGACAAACCGGCCCACACGTACACTGGGGGAGAAATTTAATTAAAAAAAGAACTTAACTGCCTGTAGGTTTACAAAAGACTATTGCAGCTGTCTGCTCCACACCAGAAGCCTGTGCTTGGAATTTTAATACATATTTACCTGCTCTCTTGGTCCTTTCAGTCCTTATTTCTTTCCACTGTTTCTTATTGGCAGAGCCAAGTGACCCATACTGATCAGCTACTTCAAAACCCAATCTTTAAAAGGGGAGATAAAGTATTTTTTATTGAATAAAATACAGAAGATCAACAGATTCACATCCAACAACTGGAACACAAACTCTGTGAAGTCTGTTCATTGTGACCAGGCAGTGCCTTCAAAATCATTCATAACTTTAGACCTAATCCCTCCATTCCAGGGAGTCAGCCTGTGGAGGTTTATGCAGAAGGATGGTCTCCCGGTACCACTTGCATTGCAAGAAAGTTAAGGAGACTCTCAATGCTCCAGAGAGGCAGAGGATAGGTAAACAACATACTCTGGATGTGGTAAAACCACCAAAGGTCCCGCTTCCCAGAAACGACCGACAGTATAAAAGATGCTTGTGTTGTGTTAAGTGTCAAGAGCACAGTGTAGACCTGCATGTAAAATGTGATCTCAGCTCAGGTCCAGCCCTTCCGGCTGCGCAATGCCGTTAACTACACTTCCGCTCCCACCTCCCTGTAGGTTCTCTGTAGGAGTTCGTGAAATAAGCCTTGTCAGCGGCTTGGCACAAGGGTGAACAGTGGTAGGAGAGTCATAAACGCCAGCCACTGTCAGATGAGAGGGTGCATTAGCACACACTCACTCTGTGCACACAAAGACACACACACGTGTGCACACACGGAGTGCAGGGGAGTAATAAAGACAGGAGGAAGCAACCATAATGCATCAGGGTACAGTGACGTTACTGGTGATTTTTTCCTTCTTTCTTTTATGCATTCCTTATAAATCCTCTTTGAATTTATAATGTTATTCCTAATAAAACAATCTGAAAACCAAAATGCTCCAAATTCCAAAGATTTTGAGTGGAGCATGATGTCACAAGTGGAAAATTCCATATTTAACCTTCTAGAACTGGTGATTGACCAGTCAAAAGACAAGCGTAGTAAAACATGGCATAAAGTTACCCACAGAGGGCAGGGGATGTAGCTTAATGGCGTAAGTGCCTGTCTGGCAAGAGCCAGGTCCTGAGTTCGATTCCTAGTACCAAAATAAATAAATAAATAAATAAATAAATAAAAGTTACCCATAGGCTATGAGGATATGTGAGATATATATATATATATATATATATATATATATACACACACACACATCTATGAAACAGAAATCAGTTTTGTATTTAGGCACTTGGATCCCCTCTAAGCCATCTCATCACGTATAAAGTGTGACAAAAACATGCAATGAATATCTAAATTTTTAAAAATGCACTGCAAGGAAAGACACATTGCCATTAACAATGGCAAAACACTTCCCCTAGCTTCACCACACTTATCCCATCATTCTTGCCAGTTTCTGAAGCAGTTCTGAAAGTCCTCTTTCATGAGTCTTTATAAAGTCTGCTAAAATACAGCGGATGCTCTGGGCTTGGACCAGCCAGCAGGCAGGTCAGGTCGTAAAGACACTGCAGTGTCCTTATTCACCTTACTCATCCGATCTGGCAACTGGCTCTTCCCCAAACTAAAAATAACAATGAAAAGAAAATATTTTTAGTGGATTCAGGACATCAAGGCAGTCGTGACGGAGGCTTGCAGGACTGCTTTGGAGAGCGGCAAGAAAGTGGGGTGCGAGTGCCTAAAGCCGGGTATATTCTAAAGGGAATGAAGAGCAGTGTGTGCTTTATGATAATTTTCAGAAACTGTATACATTCACTATGCTTTTTACCATACCTTGTATATGAAAATATTCCAAAATCAAAAACAGCCACAATAACAAAGACACCCCCAAAATCTCAGACAACATAAGGAGTACTCAAGACAGTATAAACCTCACTTTAATATAATAGAACAAAATTATCACACTCATTCCACCTGCTGTGTTGAAATCCAGAGCCCAGGTTCAGTTCAGATCGTGAGGAGCAAGCTGTGGCCGGGCTGCCCACTGCTCCCTGGTACCCAGGTCCAAACGAAAGGGTGTGACATCTAGGTGTGGCCGGGCTGCCCACTGCTCCCTGGTACCCAGGTCCCAAGGATGGGATGTGACATCTAGGTGTGGCTGGGCTGCCCCTGCTCCCTGGTACCCAGGTCCCAAGGAAGGGATGTGACATCTAAGTGTGGCTGGACTGCCCACTGCTCCCTGGTACCCAGGTCCCAAGGACGGGATGTGACATCTAGATGTGGCTGGGCTGCCCACTGCTCCCTGGTACCCAGGTCCCAAGGACGGGATGTGACATCTAGGTGTGGCCAGGCTGCCCACTGCTCCCTGGTACCCAGGTCCAAAGGGCGGGGTGTGACATCTAGGTGTGGCCGGGCTGCCCACTGCTCCCTGGTACCCAGGTCCCAAGGACGGGATGTGACATCCAGGTGTGGCCAGGCTGCCCACTGCTCCCTGGTACCCAGGTCCCAAGGACGGGATGTGACATCTAAGTGGAGAACTTCACTCACACACTTGCCCACTCAGTGTCACACTCGGCTTTCACTGAAGACACTGGGCAGAAGGAAGGGATGAAGCCATTTACCACTTGTTCCCCAGAGGCTGGTGGGCTGCAGCTCATGGCTGTGGTGGGGAAGGACCCTTCCCAGGAGCCCAGAGGATCTAGCTACATAGACACCTCCATTTCACATTTCTGCCATTTTAAACCACCCATTTGTGGTAATTGGTTACAGTCTGCTGTCATCTCAATGTTTGTGCTGCTAAAAATGGCTATGCTGAAATGCCACAGGTCAAAGTGGCACTATTAGGAGGGAGAGGTGGATGGGTGATTAGGAATCTTGTGGTTCTTCCACTGTGTGAGGATGCAGCCAGATGTCACCAATAAGCCAGGGAATGGACTCTCACCTGACACTGCCTCTGCTAGTCCTTGGTCTTGGACTTCCAAGATTACAGAACTGTGAGAAATAAATTTCTGCTGTGTGTCAGTTACCCAGATGGATGAAAAACCACTCTAGCAGATGAATTATATAAACCCTTAACTCCTAGGCGTCCTGGAATCAGGCCCTAAAGGTGTCTGGGACATGCTGCTGTGTCTGTCTCACTCCCGTTCAAACCCATCGCCCTCACCTGTCATTTACCAAGGCCACCCGCAGTGGGAGTGCTAACACACACAGGAGGCTGAATCAGCTAGCTCCTGAGCGAGCTGTGCACCCATGTTTGGTCTTCTATGGAGAAAAGTGAATGGGATATTTAGTTTAGAAGAACTGGGTTCCTGTTCTCCCCGCCAATACCTCCTGGTAGAACAGTATTCGTCAAATGAATTAATTGATGGTGTTTGAGAATATAATAACAACAACTAATTCTTACTGTGAGCATTCATCATGCTGAATCTGTCCTTACTACAACCCAGAGAAGGTAGTCTCACTACCCCAGGAGCCAGGTGGGAAAAACAAGGTGTGGAGACGTTGGGTAACTTGCTCAAGGTTCCAGAGTCACTGGATTTGAACTCCTATTTCCGCTTGGGGAGCCTATGCTTTTCACTATAGTCTTCTACAATAATTCCTTAAATGATCAGTCTCCATCAGAAATCAGAAGTGGGTGCATTTCTGTAACCCCAGCTATTTGGGTGAATGAAGCAGGATTATGCTGCATTCGAGCCCAGCCTGGGCAACGTAATAAAGACCTGCATCAAAACAGGAAATAAGGGCTGTGGATACAGCTCGGAGTGCAGGAGTTAAGGGGCCGCAGGCGAGGGCCTCACTAGGCTTTCCAGCAAATCTGAGTCAAAGGAGTTCCAAGTTTTCTGGAGAAAGCAATTAACAAGGTAAGAGGGGAGGCAGCCAGCAGAGCACGGGGGAAGCCAGGAGCCTGAAAGCACAGGAGTTGCCCGTCACTCACCTCCAATAAGTACACAAGAGAAAAGAGACAGCCACGGAGAAGAAAACTCTTATTTAGCGTATACAAATACACAAACACACGCATGTGCACACACACACGCGCACATTCCCACTGTAGGTCACTGTATTACTACACTAGATACATGGCACATCCACTTACTAACTTGATCTTGTCTGTAAAGTTCCTCCTAATTGACCTGTAAATTCCAAGGATAAGGCCCCGGCCAGGACAAGTGGGCCCACCTGGGACTGGGCACAGAGTCTCGGGGCCTGGGATCCACCTAGGACAGTCCAGAGAGCTGATCACATCGTGACAAGTTCCAGGTGCTGAACTTGGAGGGCGCTCCCCTATCACTGACGTAAGAAAGCTGAGGACAAAGGCCCAGGGTACCCAGGCCCAAGTCCCCCACCCTCACCTTTGTCCTCTGCCTTGTTCACCCTTTTTTAAACAACTATAGGATTTTCCCTTTTAAATTTCACTCCTTTAATTTCTTGCTGGTTCTGGATTTACAACTTTGGTCACTTCAGAGCAGCAGCGGTGGGGTTGCACACACCCCAGAAACAATAAGTGGGTTTGAACCTCAGTACATAGAAACAAACAAACAAACAACACTACTGCAGGGAAGGAAACAGAGCTTCAAGCACTCGCGTGGGGCTGGGATGGGATCAAATCCACTGCGTGTGCCGTGTGGAAAGAGCCAGCTCCCATTGCCCTGAAACCGCCTTCCCTTCTCCTGCTGTGCCGCAGCTTAGGAGGCAAAGGCTGTGCTTCACTTACCTTGAGTCCATCTGCAAATTTAACCCCTGTTTCCAACAAAGCAAATGACAGCTGCTTGATGCTACAATCCAGGCTGGACCCTAAGGACTGAGAGTTCCAAAGACCACGGAATGGCTTGGGGCTGGCGATTTAACAGTTAAGGAAACATCTTAAGAATGATTCTAATGAAATGACTGTTAAAAACTGTCACATATTATAACACATTATAAAACAGCTCCCTAATGCTGTGATAGAGGGCCTGCCCTAGAGCGAGTTCCAGCTCGAGCTCACCAAAGCCTTAGCCCAGGGGGCCAGGCTGTGGGTTTGTCTCGTCTCTCTTTGGTGGATAACGGTGCGGTACAATGAAGTTGTGTGGAGCTCCGAAATAATGTCTGTCATGTGAACAGACATCGCTTTCCAAGTTTCCAAACAATTAGTCTTTGTTTAGCTGAAAAACGAGTGACCTGGTTGGCTCCAAATTGACACTCATCTCCTGGCAGAAAGAGCATGGGCCTTGGTGCCACACCCACACCTCACTATGGGTTTCCCAGCAAGTAGCTGCTCTTGGTGGCTGTGAGCTGCTCCTGGGGCACCGAGGCGTCTGTATGAGCAGTGCCAGGAGAAAGGGGTTGGGGATGATCGGCTATAAGGGCCGGCACACCATTGCCTCTTTTGTGTCCCTGAGCTTTTGCTTCTAGAGTGAGACGTAGAACATCTCCAGCTGTCCCCGACCCATCCACATGACTGCCACCCCATTGCCTTATCAGAGAAAGGAGCTGTGTCACATTTGCTCTGAGTGGCTCAAATCCCCTGATCCTATTTCATCCTTAATGGAAAAACAGATCTACACTCCTGATACCGGAAATCGTTTAGTGCCTGGATGCCAGTCACTAGTTCAGCTCTGCTGCTCCCCGCACTGGACACGCCGGACTAAATCTGTGCAACCGAGCTGTGCTCAGGGAACGGGAGGGCCAGAGGGAGCCGCAGGGCCACAGCACACCGCGTTTTAGGTTCCCTGTACGGACTCCACCCTTGATAGGGTGTCGTCTGCCTTGGACGGCGGTCATCAGAGTCTGCTGGACTGGCTCCCAGTGGAGATGCTCAGGTCCAAACTGCGCAGCTCCCCCCAGCGACTCTGAATGTGGCTCTATGAGAGTCACTCAACTTCCGTGTCTGGACACCACGATGCACAAAATGTTCAGCTTGAGTCAGTTAACACCGTGTCTAGCTCTGGCTCTTCTGTACAAGCTGGATGACTTTGACAAATTGCTGAACCCTCCCGAGCCTCCATTTTCTCAGAGGAAACTAGAGGAAGGGGGCTAGGTGTCTCTTACGCACTCGTGAGCTCCAAGACCCTACAAGCTGTCTCACTGGAGCCCAAAATGTCATCCCCTCAAGGGGGACAACATCATGGTGAGGGCTGTGCAGGGGTGAGCACATAGAACCAGAGTTGCCAGTGGGTGAGGAAGGGCTGGGCCGCCCCTCTGTAGCAGTCCTTCTCGTGGGAACTGCCACCATTAATTATGCTCTGTGAACTTGGCCTGAGAACCGCCTGGCACGGCAGTAAGTTCCTCTGTGGATGACTGACAAGCAGGTCTGCAAATGGGGGAGAAGACCCGCCCCAGATATGAGGGAGGAGACACAAAGTAGAAAGGCTCCCGGGCTCCAGGCCTTGCGGTGTGCGGTTTCTTCAGATTTCCAGTGCCGTCTCACCCTGGTGGCTCTACGGTGAGCTCCCCGGCCTTCAGCCTTTAATGGCTACTGGACCCTCTGGCTCTCAAATGGGCAGACTGCCACTTCGAGTTCTTCTGCCTCTGATCCTGCAGATGGCCACTGGGACTCTTCTGCGTTGGCCTGTGAGACACCTGCTAAACCGCTTGAGTAATTACAGCAGATGTTATACTGATTCTGTTCCTCCGGAGAACCCCGGCTAGCACAGGAGCCAACTAGGTCTCGCAAGAAGTAAGCACTGTGTTTGGAGGGCAGCTCCCCAGGGATCTGAGATGTCCCCCAGGCCTGCTTCTTCCTGTTACACCTTGGCAACCACACTCGTAGCAAGGGAATTCTTGGAGGCCACAACTTAAAGCTACTTCCAGGCCATGTAGTGCCTTGTATGTATCATTAGTGGTTCCAGAAAAGCAGAACAAAAACTAGAAGGGGAACCAGCTGTGATTTTTAAAATCTGTTTTGTACTGTGCCTACACAGTCACAGAAAGCTACACTCTGGCTCCCTCGTAACCCACAGTTGAGCGTCATAATCTGTAGGAACCAATTACTCCAAGACAGCTAACAGGTATACAAAATAAAAGCACATTGTCCATTTTATTTCTGGAATTACAGCAAGCATGATGAACTAGGTCAGTTAATCAAAGATAAAACACATGAAAGTTTAAAATGCCAACAACTAGACAGTTTGGGTGGCGGGGCATCTGCAAGTTCAGGAGGAAACGGTAGAGGCCGTCAACCACAGAAGCCACTGTCTGGACATTAATGGAAAAGTCATGTAAAACAAATACCATGCAGGAGCTCAGAAGTTATTTAAATTCCATGCGTACACTTAAGTGAAAAACAAGCCAAGCCCTAAAATAATTAAAGTCATCAATATGTACCACTCTGCTTTGAAAGGGCTCAATATTTCTTACTTGTAAAAAATGAAATAATGTGTGCAATTTGGTTTCTGTGCTGTCTGCTTTTTGAATCACAGGATATTGTTAGAAAGTTAATTTAACACCAGAATATAATTATTAGTACAGCAAGCCTAAGCTTTGCCAAAGCATTAAAGACCAGCTTTCCTTTTTACTGTAATTTTTAAACTTACAAACTAAAAGTAACAGTGTATTTTTATAGCTTTTGGGCTTTCCCACTTCGAGAGAAAAAGAGGATTAAGCCAGTGGGCGGCAAAAAGCAGATGTAATAATATTGAGTGTAATAGCTCAATGCCCTGCAGAGTGGTACAGGGAGGTAGCTGCTCTGCTGCTTCTCCCACTCACGCAGGAGGCTTTTCTTAGGGGTTCTATTTGAGATCTCGGGAAAGCTCCTAAGAATGAGAGTGGAGCTTGAGAGTGGAGTAACTAATGAGTCAGTAAATTCCCCAGGTTCTCCTGAAAGATGAAGCATAGGTGAAATTAACCATTCCACGCTTTTGAGGAACCTGGTCTTGGAGCCCAGGTTGCTACCACCTTTGTTCCTAGCTGCAAACATCCCGGGCGGGGAGGGAGTCTCTGTTGTTCTGCATAGGGCATTCCCCTTTCTTCTTGGAGGAAGAATGCCTTGACGGCTTTTGTTTTTCCTAGTCTCATGAATGGAGATTGTGACCCCAGCATGGAAAGGTCAGGCCAGTTGAGACCACAGGCAGTGGTGCCTGACCTTACTGCCCAGGTGAGGAGTGGGGAGACTGGAGAAGACCTCCAGACACATGTGGGGATCACTCAGCAAAGCTGGGATGCAGGGAGGCAAGGAGTACACCCAGGCTTCCTGGCGGGGCAGTCACAGTCACAGGCGCTGCCCACTGACGGGGCGAGCACATAGTGAGCGCGGGGCACGGCCTGTCCTACACGGGTACTGGCTACCTGCTCCTTTCACAGGGGTGCAGAGGCTCGGACAGGGCCTGGCTGAGGCCTTTGGTGGGAAGGAGGCCTGGCTCAGTCTCCTGCAGAACTGGGGAGAAGGTAGCCAGTCAGTGGGGAGGTGCCAGGTTCATGCTTGCTCATCCCAGTGTGTGAGGGCCAACCTTGGAAGGAAATCTCAGCACCTCCCTTTATTCAGAACAGATCCAGCCAGGTTGGCGTACACACCTGTAATCCTGGGAGGCGGAGGCAGGAGGGTCATAAGTTGGAGCCCAGCCTGTGCAACATGCTGACTTAGTGAGACTCTGTCTTCAAATAAAAACTAAAAAGACTTGGGGTGTAGTTTTAATGCACAGAGCCTGAGTTCAATTCTCAGTACTGCACAAACAAGGCAAAACCCGACAACAGCATTAAAAATGTTCGTTTCACTTCGACTGTCAAAGCTCTATGTCTGTAATATCTTAATTCCTTGAATTTTCATTTCAAGGGACCTTAGTTGTTATTGACTGAGCAGTGAGATCCAGGTTTATTCTCCCAAGTGATATGCTTAGATTGGGGTCGCTTCTCTTAAAGGTAGGGAATTACTTCATGCGAGTTTTGCCGTCCCTGCCTTCCAGGGAAGTTGTTCACTTGGCCACCACAAACACGGGTCATGTGCATCCAATGTCTCAATTTTAGTTCATCAACCAAGTATGAAATTATTTTAAAATGACACATCTTTCAATATTCAAATGAGACTCAATCTGGCCAGGAAAGTTACGTGATGCTAATTACTCGTTGTGCATATAAATCAGCTGTTAAATCATTGCAAACTCCTGCGTGTTTGGGTTCTTTATTGGCAGTGCAGAATAATTACCGACAAAGCTCAGTAGCCCCTTTTCAGCAAAGGTCTCATTACTCAGTGTGAGCACAGATTTGAACTAGGCAGCAAAGGCGCTTCCTGGCATGCAAAATACATAGCTAAGCCTGTGCTCAGCAGCGCGCACCTAGCAAAGGCAGCGAGGGCTGAATAGTCAGAATCATCTTGGATGCAGAGGAGAGCGGGGAGACAGGTCGCCTGGGGCCGGGGATACCCTAAATTTAGAATAAGAGCAGACACTTAGAAGTCAGAAGCTACTTTTATGAGCCATTCAAATAGGACATCTTATTACATACAAGTTTTCCCTTTCAATTTGTGCTACTCCGCCCACAGCAGAATTAGACCATGAAATGGAGTAGGTAAGTCGAGGTACCTTGCAAAGATGAGTGCGACTCACATTTGCTTAGTGCTTTCGTGAGGCTCTTCTGGCTATTGGTGACTGAAAGTGTTCTGAAATTAATGACCTGGTGAGCTCCTCTGGCCTGGTGACTCTCACTCCCCCAAGAAATAGCCGGCTCTGGTCCCCGCCTCTGGAGAGAGCAGGCCCAACTGCTTGGCCAGATCAGAGCTCAGTGCCACCTCCCCTCCACAGGACGGGAACACAGGCCTGGCAGAAGTGGAACGGCAAGGCTCGGGGGAGGCACACTGCCCCTTCTGTCATGATGCCACGGCATCTGTCCTCAGAGCAAACTCATCCATCCTGAGAATCAGCTGATGTCAGAGACCGAGCATGCTTGTTCCAATTGGTAGGAGTTACAAACTTGCAAACATAAAACAGGTGGAAGGTAATACTATTTTACAAATTAACATCTAACCAAAGCACTGAAAAACATTTAGCCTAAAAACCACTACCAAAATCATTGCTGAAAACATTAAAATTATATTTATGTAGGGAACTTAAAAAGACCTAAAATGAGGGCTTATTTCCATGATTATTTTCTTCACCATGGCCAAGAATATAGAAATGAGGAAAAAGATACTTTAAAGTGAACAAACAACAGACTAAATAGAGAGATACAGAATTATTTCAAAGAAGGCTAATGGAGCTTAGGACCGCAAGATGAGTCTTTCATCTGGTCAAAGCTGTGACGAAACACAGCCTTGGTTTACATAAGATAGGCTTTCTGTGGTGGCTCCGAGGAAGCCCAGAGATGAAAGTTGGCAGTGCCTCCCACACGCCGCTGTCCAGGGCAGGGACGTCCCGCTGATAGCTGATGGACAGACAAGGGCACAGCCCACTTGGTAAGAGCGTCCCAGGCCCGGGGAGCAGCACCCCAGCTGGTGGACCCTAACTGAAATCATTGAATGAGCCCCTCGCTCGGTTCTGCCGGCGCCCTTCTGTGAGTAAGGGAAGGTGCTGGTTAGACAGGCGCACCCCTCTGCCCCACCGCTAGCTCTGTGTCTCATCATAACTTAAGAGTTTGGTGGTTGAGATCCCAGTATTGTCTCTCGGAGGCTTCAAGTGAGTCGGAATCTCAGAGTGCTCTGGTGCCGTATCCCAGGGCACTGCCTTGCCCCACGGGGAGCCCGGCTGCCCTCTGCCTGCTCAGCCATCCATTTTACTGATGTGCTGGCCGTGCCGCGTGAGCTCACCTTGCTAACCCCTACAGCAACTGTCCTAAAACAAAGTACACCAAGGCCGTGATCATCGGTGTGATCAGGGAAGAAAACAGCCAGCCCTGGTGCTGCAAGGGTCCCTCTGCATTCACCTCTCAGCACGCTGGTCCCGAGTCCTCCTGTGCTGCCAGTTACTGTCAGGCACAGCCTGCTGTCCCTCCCAGCCCTGATGGAAGTGTGTCTACGACACAAGCACCTCCGAGCCAATAGGAAAGCCGGGCCGTCACAATCCAGCCGGGGGTTCTTCGGCTCCTGCTCCATAGACCGGTGGGAATAAATCGCAGATACAACCTCTGGTCCTGCAGGCGGGGCACCCAAAGTCAAGGTGAGAGGGTTGGTTTTCCAGGAGTTGTACGGGAGAAACCGCCCGAGGCCTTTGTGTTCGGGGTGTAGATGACCACTCTAAACCACCGTGTCCTCACAGCTTTCTCCTTTCCATGGCTGTGTCCCAATTTCTGCTGTCACAAAGACACTTGCCCTTTGGGTCTTGCCCATAGAGCTACAGTTAATTCGCTGCCCTTCCTGGTCACCACACCAAAACCACCTGGGCCGCAGACCCGCCCACCGAGGAGCCCTTCCCTTAGGGCTACCGCTGCCTCAGTCCAGACCCGTTTCCTCCTCCTCGTCTCGCACTTTGCCTTCTGCTCTCCTGCTCGCCTCCCCTCCCCAAGGACTCTGGTCCGTTCTTCACATCCAGACTGACAGCTCCTCCCTGGAAGCACTTGCTTTCGTCTTTAAAGCACCTCAGTGGTGCCCCATTACCCTCAGCACAAAGGCCAAACTCCTTATCACAGTGTTGGATGCCCACTTACCCAGCCTGAGGCCTGAGCACTCCCCGCCCAGAACAGCACAGCTGGGCAGGCTGATGGGCTTCCGACCCCTGAAGGTCAAGGCTTCTGCTGCATCCAGGCCTTTGAACTTGCTCCTCCAGAGCCCCACGTCCTTCCCAGCCTACTGCTCCCCACAGTGAGCGCTCACTGGGTGTCATTTACACCGAGGTTGCATGATGTAGCCTCTGTTTTCTCACGATACCTCTTCTTTAGGCATCAAAAGTGCTGGCAAGTTCTGTTTCTCCATCGGCGTTCTTCCCTAGACTGGGAGCTCTGGGATGCACTAGACTGTCTGTCGCCATATTCAGCATCCTGAACACCTCCACAGGCTCCTGGTTCACAGCAGCTATCACGCAGCACTGTGGATGTTTGCTGAAAGTAATAACCTCCTAATCACTTCTTCTAACAAAGCCTTCTCGCCAGAAATTTTAATCAAATTACATTTTAATCAAACCAGTTTACACTCAGCATTGTTGATCATGTTGGAAAACTTCTACCATCTTTTTGTTGTAGAGCTGATGGCCTAGAAATCCAGACCCTTTTTTGTATGCTCACAGAAAGCCTAAAATGGAAGATTTTCACAGAAGCAGAGTGACCATATGTTCATGTTTGATTGGGACCCTTAGTTTAAGCCTATTGTCTGAGCACAATTAATAATGTTCCCATTGACTCTCACAAGAGCTTTGGTTTGGATGATTAATTATACAGTCACCTACTCATAAGCCAGTTTGCAAATGCTTAATTTTGTGGAAGAAAACAGTGTTTGGCAGTCTTGTTTCTTAAGGAAAAATATAGAGATTTTGTCCAAAATAGAGCCCAAAAAATTGAATAAAATTTATTTGACAGAATAGAGTTTAGAAATAAGATTGTGGCCAAGGGTTGTAAAATACAGACTTCTGACATAAAGCAAACTAAAAAAAATAGAAAATGAATTTGAGTCAACTTATAATCAACCCAACAGGGATCTCACATAGCTGGAGTGATTGAGTTCAACTAGATTAAATTCTGGATTAATACAAATCACCAATTTCCATTTGTTTATTTTTTAGTAATTGAAAAATATAGCCAATTAATTTCTTATTAAGAAAAATTATGTCCAAGCCCTCACGCTCTGATGAGGAGACAGAGGGGGCAAGTGGATTTGGACTCTGGACCCTTCGCACCAGGACACTCGAGCTTGTGTTGTTTTTAGTTCCAAACGCTAAGTGTTCCCGCAGCATCAGCGTGACCACTGTAAAGCACGAAATACCGCTACCTTCTGATAGCAGCACCAGCTGGTGGGAACCCTCCTTGCCTTTACGTGGCCCCACTTTTAAAACTATACTCAGCTATGGAAATACAGCAACCAAGAAAACTTACGTATTCTGCTGAAATGAATTTAAATATCCCATTGTATTTTCAGGGCCAGTTGCATAAACTGTCCTAACAGATCACACAAACACACATGCACAAATACACACACACTTTTGTAATTTCAGATCCAAGCAATTTAATTCTAGTAAGTGCTATATCAAATATAAAACCAAAACTCTGATGCCCAGAGCTCCCATAGTAAAATGAAACTGAAAGCATATGTAATCTAGCCAGCTATCCTCTCCACACGGGGTCATTCTGTCCCAAATCAAAGCTGGAATTGGCCTGTGAACTATAAAAGTTGAGTTCATGCCCTCTGAGGATTGGTGGAAAATCCATTTTGCTCCATTTCTTCCCTGCTTACTGATGCTGGCTGATCTAATTGAGAGTTTCCCCATCTCGGTGGCTCAGGGAGCTTCTTGTAAATACCGTTCCTGACTGTCTTCCCCATAAGAGCATCTTGCACGTCTTAGCGTCTTGCACAATCAAAGGTGTGTGTGTCTTACTTAGACTACACTATGAGTCAGTAGTGACTCTTTTCCCAAGTCAGAAATGCCTGCCCTCTCCTCTCAACGTTGTAGACAGATGCAGTGAGTGAATTTAGGGACCCATTTGCTAGTCATCACCACTGAGAATGGTCAAGATTTGGAACCTGATACCTGTCTCCCTCATGTCTAACCCCCGCTGTAGTGATGTGCTGTCCACGCAGATGCTGAGGCCAAGGCAGACATCCAATCTGCAGGGTCTGTCTGGGTCATGAACCTGTGTCCAGCTGGAGAGGGCGAGATGAGGAACATCCGGTGCACCTTGCTTCCATCCTGGGCGGTGGAATCCTGCCTTGCCCTGGCGGGAGATTCCCCCAGTCAGCAGGGGTGCAGACAATGGTTGACAACAGACAAATGCCACTCGTAGGCACACACCTGGAACAGACCCGGAAGCGGGAGGACAGCCAGCGCTGAGGGAAATCTGCCTTTGTGCTGGATGGCCTTGGGCAAACAACTCTGGGTTTCCAGGTTTCAGTCCACTAATCTGCAAAGCTCCAGTCACGAAACCTATATGTTAGAAGTTGCTGTAACACGGAAGACACTGTGCATATGTCTCAAGAAGAGGTGAGAGAGGGTCAAAGGTGATTTACTCTCTTTATTACTTAAAAGTAAAAACGACCTTGTCAGAGAAGGTGGTGGGAACAGGGTTAGCACTAGTTTGGCTGATTTTATTTCTCTGCTAAACTTATAGGCAGAACCACACAAACCAAAGATTGAAAAGGTAGCAAAGGCTATGAAAGGGAGGAAGTGGGAAGGGACAGAAAAGAAGGGCTCGAGGCTGTGGTGTCTTCTGGCAGTTAGGTGTACAGCAGGCAGAGGAGAAGCGCCCTGGAAAAGGCCCCAGCTTTGCACAGCAGGGAATCAACCAGGGCCCAGTTAGGTGCTGATGAGGCAGGCAACTGTCCAGAATTCTGCGGTGTGAAAAGCAGACCATGGGGTTTGTGACTTAGGTCCTGACCAGGTATCTACAAAGCCAAGAATGTTCACAAGATGGTAGAGTTTCTTTCTCGTTCAAGTGACCAACCATTCCAGTTTGAGATGGAGTGGGTTCTCCAGAACATTCTCTGGAGTGTGCCAGAGACCTCCATTTCCAGAAGCATATGTAGGAGAGACTAAGGGGACATCATTTCCACAGGACTTGGAGGGAACCGTGAAATGGAGGTTCCCACAGCAGCGGTGCTAACAAATGCATGCGTCTGGCTTGTGGTTGGCAACCGCCCAGGCTGGCAAGCCTGGGATTGCAGGAGGCCCCTTGCACACTGCGAGGAGCCCTGTGTGTTTCCTTCGGGGCTTTGTGTGGAGCAGACCTGACAGCGTGCAGCCCACTGGGACACCTAATGCTCTGCTGACTGTCTGGGGCTGTGCTGAGACTCCTTCTTCTGCAGCCACACTCCCAAGATCACTGTCTCCCACCATGGCTCTGCATGGCATTCTGGAGATCCACATTCACCCCCCACTGCAGGCCCCAAGCTATGGTCCCTGCATCCAACTGGATGTACCACTTCCGCGTAGAAGTCGCAGACCCACTGTGTATCTGTGCTGAGCTCTGAATTGAACTCCCTGCCTTATTCTTCCAAACCTGCTCTTCTGCCTTGTTACAGAAAACCAAGGAAGTGACAAACCCCAAGGGTTCCAAACTATTTCACATTTGGAGCCCATCATAAGGTGTTTATTTTTCTCTTCTTCCCTCTCTTCCTCCACCCGTCTGCCTGCCTTCCTCTTTTCCTTCTTCATTCCTTCTTTCTTTCCTTCCTTTCCTTGTTGGAACTCAGGCCCTCATGCATGCTAGACAAGTGTTTTATTACTAAGCAGCATCTGTAGCTCTGTTTGTTGTTTTTTAAAGTAATCACACCTAGTGATTATACTCCTTTTAGGACTTGTGGCTTTTATAAATGTACTGATCATTTTGGTCATAATTTGACCTCAGTCATATCAATGATTCACCACATATCTTTCATAGTCTTTGTTTAATTTGGCAGAAAAATCAGTATCTATTACTGAGTTATTTGTGGTAGTGCTCATGTTTGTTATAGCCAAACTGAGTCAAAAATGTGACATTTCTATAGCATATACAGGCGTGTTAAATCAGTGGTCCCAACTTTTTTGGCACCAGAGACAGATTACAGGGAAGACAATTTTCCCACAGACCAGGGTGGGGTGTTTCCAGGTGATTCAAAGCTCATTACACTTTATTATTTTCACATTGTGACACATATGAAATCATTATACAGTTCACCATAGCGCAGAGCCAGTGGGCCCTGAGCTTGTTTTTCTGCAACTAGAGGTCCCATCTGGGGTGATGGGAGACAGACACTCCTGAAGTGTGTCACTCGTGTCCAGTCTACTCCATAATCTCACTTTAATTGCTGTCACAGTAGAAAACACTGCTTCGCACAGATAGGATGTTGGAAGTGGAAGTAGGCTTTTCACTTCTTGTGCCAACCTCAGAATACTTCACTTTTCCTTTAATTCAGCACATATGGGGACCCAGGCTTGTCCCAAAGATACTTTTTAGGGCCACCACTATTTGCAACCTCAAGCAGTCGATCTTCCAGGCACAAAGTCCAGTCATCTGGCTTATTCATGAGAGAGTTATGGTTTCATTCCTTCCCAGTTTGGAGGTCTTGTGTGAGGGAGAAGCAAAGCTCAAACTCTCCTGGAAGTTGAGATATATTATTATATACTAGCTGGGAGAAAAAAAGACTATGCTTCAGTCTCTTAAAAATCTTTGCTAACATTTGACACATACCGAAAACCGTACTGTTCACTCACACCCGTAATTCCAGTCTGGCTCTGAATGAAGCCATTTTACCTGCCAACCCCAACACAGTTGTCATTCTCCCCTGAAGTGACAAATTGAATTTGCCAAGCAGGTTAAGACCACTGCATTAAACCACCACCAGGACTGACTGCTCCGCCATTCTTCATGGAATGAGATGTGCCCTAAAGATCTGACAGAAAGATTGAGACACCAAGTACAGAGTAGTACAACCTTTGATACTTACAAGTTAAGGCTTTATTTTTAAAAAGTATGTTATACAATACAAATGCTGAAACTGTCTAAAATTCCACTGGTCATTGTCATAATGTTTATTCTGACTTTACACTGAATAAAGGTGAAATCTCCCCAATACTCCACAGAACAGGAACTTAGGTTTTAAAGCTCACTCCACACTTCAACAACATGGGAAGCCAGTGGCGGCTTTCGTTTTGACTTTGCCTTGTTTTTAATAAGCAGAGTTTGCTCAACAGATTGAATTTTCAGGAGCACTGGTATTTGGGGCTCCTTCAACCTCCAAGAAAAGCTGGGATTATTCGTTCTGAACTTGCATAAAGAAACCATAATACCCACACATGCATAAGTGATGTTTTGCTACCAGAAAAATATCCTACCCTGTGGTTTATGTTATTCTGGTAATGATAGTATTTATTTACTAAGGAGGTTAAGATGACTCACTCAGCACAAGCACTTTAACACTTCTTCTCATCTCTGAAGTGATTTGAGGGACTTGGCCATTCACGTGTTACTGGTTCTTCCCTGTGCTTGCGAGCTACCTGCTAAGCACTGTGTGGCCCTGAAGTGCTGTCAGGACTGGGCTCTTTCCGTAGTGCTACAGAGGACGAAGACAGTCCTCAGGCGACCGCAGCTCGGAGCAGGAGGAAGGCCCTGACAGGTCAAGTTCAAGGAAACACAAGGGCACAGAGGCACCTGCCAGAGACTGATTGAAGTGCTGGGCAGTGAAGGCTTCCTGGAGGCTCTGAGACCTGAAGGAAGACGAGAGCGAGCCAGGCGAAGAGAGAGGCAGGAACAGGAGAGGGCGGGAAAGGCCCGGAGCGGTAGCAGATGTGAGCAGGATGCAATCTACTGCCACGGCAGGGTCTTATTTCCTTCCCCTTCCACCTTTTCCTCCTACCTCCCTTCTCTATCTGCTAAAAACTAATGACAGGCACTTACTTTGTGCCCTTTGGTTTTCCAAGCGCTCACCTATACATCACAGCCTGTGCATCAACAGCCCCCCCTCTAAGTACACTTCTTAGCCTCAAAACCCCTCTCTGCAAAGGGGGGCCTGGGGCCTGAGGGTTGGTGCGGCTCGCTCATGTCCACAAAGCAACCGAGCAAAAACTCTGAACTCAAACCCAGGAATCCTTCTCTCAAACTCACACACATCCCATTAGGTAATGGCAGGGTGCTGAGGGAGGAGATGTGATAGAATCTACAGGCTCAGCCCTCCCTGACCCAGCCCGAGGTCCTTGCTGACCTCCCACAGTGCTTCGCAACACCAAGGACACTGTACGCTTGTGAGCAAATCAAGGAAAGGGAATCGAGTTACAGCAAATGAGAAGGGCTCCAAGCTGTGCTTAGGAGAGCCTGCACTGGGGCAGGGCGGCTGAAAAGGAGCAGCTGTCCACAAGGACATAGTCTGGGCGGTGCCACCAAAGTCAGATCCATTTAGAACCCACAGCAAAATCCAGTCTTCTTTCTGCCCTATTGAGCTTTGCATCCCAGTGGAATCGCACCTCTCATTTACAAAATCTGCAAAATGCACAGCCTTGAAACTGATACTTTAGAAATTTTCTGGTGATTTTTGGAGTTTCTTTGTTAAAGGTGGACAAAACTGACTCAATCTGGGTCCCTGAATTCAAGGGGTGAGTGATTTCCCTGTGAGAAAATCCCCAAGAGGTGGTGTCAGGACAGGAAGGTGAGACGGGGAAGAAGGACTCGGGCTCACTGGGACACCTGTGTCTCTAAACCTCCCTTCAGAGCAGAAAGCCAACCCTCTGTCCTACCCCCACCCCAGATGGAGGCTCCCCTGAGTCAGGGTCAGGGGGTGATTAGGGGAGCCTCAAAGGCAGAAGCAGAGAGAAACCAAGGTGTAGTGCTGGAAGCGAGCTCCTGATCACACAGGAAGAGCCGTCCTCACTCGGTACCAAAGCCAAAGGGAACAAGGGTGGAACATTTCCAGCAGCATCATGGTGAATCAGGAGTCTAGAAGGTGGGATCAGGGCCCAAAGACAGACAGGCACTGCCACATCCGCTTCTTGAGCTTCTTAGGCTAACCCAATCATCAGGGCAAGTTACATGTTTTAAGCATGAATTTCTTTTCTTTTTTAGAAAGAGAACAAGAGAGAGTCCCTGTGGCTCTTGCGGGGACATAACAGGGTGTAGTGAGGACTTAGGAAGTGCTGTTCGCTTCACTGCCCATTTAATGTTTCTTCTGGGAATCCACTACGTACTGCTGGTCTGCAGGCTGCTGGCCAAGGTCCGTCCTGTGGCCCCTCCTAGCAGCATGGCGCACAGCCCTGGCTTCTCATCTGCTTTTGGGAGCTTTTGTGTCCTGCTCCATCTGTGTCGGGCCAGAGTCTCGTGACAAATCCCACAACTGGCAGCAGCCTCCCGGCTTGCTGTTAGCCAGTGTCTCCTCGGTGGTGGAACAGGCAGAAAGCACAGCTTCCCTCATGCCCTGGCCAAGTCCACGAGCTGCTCCCTCTTGGATTTGTGCCTAGGAGCTCCTATCCCAGCCATGTAACTGTAACAGAGGGCACCAGCTATGCCTCACTGGTATCTGCTCCCCCTGTCTACATGCCAGGCTCTGTGCTAAGCATCTTACTGACTGGGTGCATCTAATTCTCAGCATCACTCTGCCATGTAGACACAGAAATGCTCCACATTTACAGGAGAAATAGAGATTTGTCCAGTTTGGATGCCTGGTCTGATGCAGCTGGGCAGTAAGTGCTGAAAACAGAACAGGACTCCAGTCCCAATCCCAGAGCCAGGTCTCTGTCTGTGCACCATTCTGCCAAGAAGCTGAATCTTCACTCACTTTATTTCTTCCTTAGGAAAATAATTTTCACCTCTGTCCCATCATTTCTCCAAGGAACCTGTTATGCATCTTTTTTTTCTTTTCCCTTTGGTTTTTGAGCCAGATGCTTTTCTTTTCCATTGATTTATTCCTACCCTTCTCTCCTTGTACCCTCTAAGTGTCTTATAAATGCAATTGTAATACTGAGAACTCAGAAATGTGGACCTGATGTTTCACCCTGGAGCTGCTGTCATTTTAATGATCTGGATCATGCATAGAAAACATCCCACAGACGCCTTCCTTTTTGTTCCTTTGTGGTGACACGACAGCCTCATTTAGGGGTCGAAATCTCTGGAATAAGAATGCTGCTTCTGGTGTGTAACGCTGCAGGGATTAAAAAATTGGCACTGTCCTTAATTTGCTTTAATTAAATATGGTTTTTAATTGGTTAAAAAAGAAGTCTTGTTGCAAATTGTTCTTTTAAACCTGAAAAAGACAAGATGGAGGCAGGCAGGTGTCAACTGACCCACACTAAATTCTCAACTGTATGAATCTGGTCCAACTCTTCCGACCGCATAGCACAGCCAAGAGTGACCCAGGATAGGAGGGAAAAGGGAAAGGAGGAGAAAACACACTGTCCTAATCGCGGGCTCGCTCTGGGTGCATGAGTCTTGGGCTCCGGTCACGTTTAGCTTATCAGGTCAGTGAATGATGGCTGAAATGATGTCATCTCTTTCAGGAAGTAAGCAGCACTATGGTAGCATCATTTGTGCCTCAGAAAATGTATCACCCACCAAGTCGTACACTTGCCTAGAGAACGCTTCCCCTGGCTCTCACCGGGCTGTCTGTCGACAGCGCACGGTTCTGGCTGATTGTTGCTACAGTCCCAATCTCAGTAGTGATGACATCTTCATTCTTTCTCTCCACGCTCCTGTCTCTTTCCCTCCAGCCTCTCCTGGGAGAGGAGGATGGTCACAGGTTAAATCTAGCACTGCCACCTGACTGCACTGCCACAGCGGAAGTTCCAGCCAGGAATCACACAGAGAGCAGACGACAGCCGTACTTCCCCAGACTTTCCCCAAACGCTTTCCTTCTCCCGTGTGTGCGTGACATTCCTATCATGGGGCTGCTCACTGCGTGTGTCAGGCCTTTCCCTAAACAAGACTGCGGTGTATGATGATTAATAATTTCACGATCTGTGGTACTTCCCACTGCTCACACACTGGCAAAGGTCGCCTAGCAACTGTTGTTAAGGGCAACGCTGGCATGTTTAGTTTCATTCAGTGGCAACAGGACATCTCTGGTGTCATGAAGGAGGTTCAAGTTGATGCCCTGGAGATTGGAAACCCGTAACAAAGCCACACTGGTTGTATTCTCCCTTGCATCTACCAAAGAGTGAACCATTCTTACCAAATTTGCTCATTAAACAAGATCAGAATAGCTATTCGTGAAGCTACCATGCCATGCAGTCAGTGGGAAAGGGTTAGCATCTGATTTGTATTATAAGGTAACAACAGAATGTCCTCAATCACTTCCCTACTTAATATTCATAACACTGACTTCAAAATGATTTCTAAAATTATGAAGCTTGGTGCAAAAATAAAAAGTCAAAAAACAAAGAGGAAAAATCCTTTATTAAGGTCCTTGTGGGATACTTTTCTCTTTAATGCACTTGAAAAAAAACCCTGGACAATTTTGCACTCAGATGCATCACCAAGGCCCTGCACATATGTGTGTGTTGGTGGGTTACACCACCCCCTACTGATTGATCCTCTCAATGGTGAGGCATTTTGCAAATGAAGCAGTTACCTCTGTTCTGCAAGCTATTAATTCAGCATACACGGGTTTCTGCTGGCTGAATGACAGCAGAGCTCCTCCGCCAAAAAGCAGAGCTTTCAAGCTGAACACACAACAGCACTATAAGTAGTCTACATTAAAAATAGCTAATGTGAAACCTAATTCCATGTCCCTGTATTTAGAAAACAGCCACCCAGGCCTCATTCACAGAAAGAACCTATGAATGTGCACCCGGGAGGACCAGCCTTGCCTGGAGCTCTTTGTATAAAATGTCAATAGTAACTCAGCTGGAACTGTCTGAACCCATCCTTTGAGGTAGCTCCTAGATGCTTTGCTGTGGTCAGCTGTTTTAAACACAGCTTTATATCCAGGTAAGGATATTTATTCAATGATAACTAAGATGTCTAATTAGCATAACACAATTTCTTTCTTTCTTTCTTTCTTTCTTTCTTTCTTTCTTTCTTTCTTTCTTCTTTCTTCCTTTCTGTAGTAGTAGCAGTAGTGAGGATTGAATTCAGGCCCTTCCCACACATCCCTAGCCCTTTTTAAAATTTTGAAACAAGGCCTCACTGACCTGCTCAGTTGCCTAGTCTGAGCTTGAGCATGTAACCCTCCGCCCCAGCCTGCCAGGTGTTTGCGTGATGGGCTTACAGGTGTGTGCCACTACACACTCAGTCAAGTTTTGTTTTCAAACTTGGTTTAACAACCTAGTCTTCTATCTGGACATGGTTGCTGGAGGTGGTGAACCCCTAGCTAGCTGGGAGGCTGAGGTGGGAGTCAGCAGCCTGAGCACCACAAACAGCACAAGTACAGTGGGTTTTTGAAATGCATGCGTGAGTTCAGACCTGTGTCTTCAGAGTTTCTATAATTTACATTCATATTACTTTAATAGCCGACATAGAATTTCTCAGTGATTGCAATTCCAACCTCAGAGGATTATAGAAGATTTATTTTTCCTTTCTTAAAAAAAAGCCAAGTGAGAATTAAATGGAGGCATTGTCGGGAACGGAGATTATAAAATAAAAGTGTTTGCCAATGGCCAGCAGCCTGATTGCAGTGGTGGACGTCAGATTACAGAAGGACTTGCAGCTGTCATCTGTGTACCCAGCCCTCAAAGCGTTTGACCTGTTGTCACAGGCTAAGCACACAATCTGTGGACGTCAGAACAGTCTCAGACTCAGGACTCACGCAATGTGGAAGGGGATAAAAACTAGTGAGAAAACAGAAACATTCCACTGATGGGATAGTTACTACCAATGGGAGTCATAAGGAAGGCAGAGGGAGAGGGGAACTTCCAAAGATTAGTGAGTTTCCTCAAGTGTTTTTTTTTTCCCAGTACAATAATGTGTCCTCAGATACATCTACCACACCTACAAGTCAGATGCTAACTCAAATCAAAAACACGTCCCAAGTTAATTCTACTCTCACAAGTGTCCACGGGACTGTACTTCTGAATTAGACATTGAATCTTTGCAG
This sequence comes from Hydrochoerus hydrochaeris, assembly GCA_004027455.1. NCBI lineage: Eukaryota > Metazoa > Chordata > Mammalia > Rodentia > Hydrochaeridae > Hydrochoerus > Hydrochoerus hydrochaeris. Next base: position 41,633 of record PVLA01006289.1, read on the forward strand.
ACATCTCTTGCATGCTGTTGCTAAGGACCTTGGAGAAATCCCACGATAGATAGCCCATAGGCATAGGTAATGTATTAATGGCCATAAAAAATGACAAAAGTCCAATAAGGACATACAAAGGATAACTTCAGCATTCATATGTTCTCTGTAAGAATTTCAAGGATAATCTCTGCCTGTAGTCATGATCTCTGAACAAAATATGTAGGAAACTAGGATAAGGAAGCAATAAAGGCCAAATTAAGTTGTGATAGATGGGATATAAGAAAGACCTTGTCCTTTGTATAAATAACGTGAAGCAAAGCAACTAATATCCCCAAGTTCTTTCTGGAGAAGACAGGTGGGGCTAAAAATCAGGGGAATGCCGCTGTTGAGTATGTAAAGTGGTCCAGTTACTATGGAAAACAGAATGACAGGCCCTCAGAGAGTTAAAAATAAGATCGCCGCAGGACCCAGCAATGCCACTTTTGGGTATGTGTCCAAGAGAACTGCAAGCGAATACTTCAGTAGATCTGCAAGACACTTGTGTCTAAAGCAACATCATTCCCAGCAGCCACCAGGGAGGTGCAGCTCACATAGTCACTTAAAAGTGAAAAACAATCAGCAAAGTGTGGAAGGCACAGACCTCACAATGTTATCCAGCCTTGAAAAAGGAAGCACATTCGGACACGTGCTGAAACGGGGGGGCAGACTCTAAAGACATCGCGCCAAGTGACACAAGCCCTCTCAAGAAGAGGAGCCTCGTCAGCGCTGTCAGTGAGCTCCCGGAGCAGGCAAACCCACAGAGCCAGGCAGCGGCACGGTGGGCGCCAGGGGCTGAGACCAGGGAGGATGGGGAATCTTGGTCTCAGGTCCTGAGTTCCAGTTTAGAAAGATGGAAACAGTTTTGGAAATGGCAGGCGGAGAGGACTGTCCAACAAAGTGAACGTACTGACTGTTACTAAACTGAGCACTTCGAGTGACGGAAGTGGTGAGCGTTATATATGACAAGGAAAAGGGAGAGATCAGCACTGAAACTGAAGTCTCACTACAGCCAGGCCAGGGACGCAAAGCAGTGTGACCCTTGCTCAAACCCCTAACTAAAAGCGCCGACCACTGCGCCTGGTCCCGTGGCTGACACACAACATCACGCATGGGTAAAATCTTCCCGGCTGTGGTCAGATGCCTTTGTCTGTGAATCCACACAGCTCCGCCTCACCTGAAGACTTCACAAGATCTTTGGGCTCTTCGGAGATAATTTTCCTCAAGGGTGAGAGGGCAGGAGACATGTGACTAAATCCATGAGTCCACTTAATCAATTTTTTTAATAAAAAGCAAACAGAACAGGACACAGGTGCTTCTGGCAAAGGGAGAATGAGCTGTGATGACACTGCTTCCACTCGCTGGGCACCTGAGCAGCTCTAGAGTGGGTGACGGCTTCTGCTCACCTCCCCCCACGCACTGCAGTGTCTGCACACCTCACAGTCTCTCTGTGGGCAGTGGAGCCTTGGCACCTGATTTGAACAAAGCGCCATAGGCAGAGTGACAGGTGTCCCTTCCAAATGGAAGGGTCTTGTTGCTAGGGCCAGACCCTCGCCAGCCTCTAACGCTGGCAAAGCTGGAGGTGACAGCTTCCCCACTGGAGTGAGGCATCACGGGCAGATGCGTGCTATGGGCCGCCGCTGCGATTTAGCCGACTCTGTTTTCACTACAAAGCGAAGAAAATCAACCAAACTCTGCGCTGCACGCACTGCTTCTATGCTCTTATCTTACAGCGACCTGCAAGGAGATATTATGTACCCATTTTTCAGGGGAAACAGGTGAGACCAAAGCTTGTTACCCGAGAAAACAGCACTTATGATCAAATACAATACATCTGATCCCAAACCAGTGCTCTTCCCACTGTAATGTCAAGTTCCTTTTGATATCCTTGCTAAGCTTGACCATTCAGTCCCCTCACAAGCCATTTTCTAGCCCCTTTAAATGGCTCTCAGGTTTTCTCCCCCAGGGGAGAAATGGCTTCTCTGCCTCAATTTATTTGCCTCCAAAGAGGAATGGCCCTTCTGGGGAGCAATATGCTGTGGCCCCCTGCCTTTGGAGCTCTTACATCTCTCGGATTTAGGGTCTTGCACAGAAGGCGCAGCAGCCCTTAACCCCTAGGCTGTGACAGGGAGTGCCCTACTCCGGAGCCTGCTCTGGATGCCACACACCCTGAGCTGGTGCTCGGTCCCGACAGGGGCTGCTGGGCCAGGAGGTCAGCCCCGGTGGAGGGCGTGGGTGCTGGAGCAGGGTCCTGGGTGCATCTGTCCCACACAGCTAGGAGCCGGGACAGGGAAGGTCATTTATCACCTCCTTGGCTGCTTCTGTGTAAAGTGCGAGTGACAGCTCCTTTCCTTCCGAGTAAAGGCGGGCAAGTGTGGAGGAAATTAGTTCATCCACATGAAACACCCAGCACAAGTCAGAGAGGAAATGTGGAGCGAGTATTTATTTAGGTAGCAGAAGAGGAGAGTGCTAAAATCCCGACTGTGTTCCAGACAAGGTCTTCAAAAGATGAGTATGTCAGTGGGATCACTGGAGGCCTCAGAGAACTGGTGCCCTTTGAGAAGAGGAGATTTGGACACAGACAGGCACAGGACCATTACGGGAAGACAGGAGAAACGCACCCATCTGCAGGCGGAAGAGGCTCCCGCCACTAAGTCTAGGGCTTCCGGTCTCCAATACATGGAGAAAATAATTTTTGGTTGTCTAAGCTGCCTAGTCTGCAGCCATACAGACCAAGACAAGGTCCTTCTAACTGCCATGGCTACAGCAGCTCTGAAAACCATTATCAGGTAGCGACAGGACCGCTCACCTATCCTAGGTAATTCAGGACGCTCCATTCGTTAATCAGCCTAGGTCGACCACATCTGTGGCTCACCTTGGCTGTGGCCATCTGGTAAAGAGGCCAAGCAAGTCTCAAGAGCTGTGTGACCTGGTACCAGGGGCTCCCTAGGTCAGAACCCTACACCTCCCAAATCCGCACAGGTCCAGGCCCAGCAATAACCCACTGGACAAACCTGTCACCAATGCTTGATTTCTTGTTGAGTTAGAAAGACTTCTCAGGTCTAATGAAAGAGCCATATTCAGTTTCAATTTAGGAGTGTTCTAGAGGAGTGGAGGCAGGTTGATTTGTTTAGGATGAAACTGTATCAGAACTAACATAAAACCTGGTGTCACTAACATCACAAAAGTACTTTTCCAGTGCCCAGGAAGTGCTGGTTCCGAAACTAAGAAAGCACACACTCACATACACACACACACATACTTCCATATATGTGCACACATGTACGTCCATACGTCCATATGTGTACGCACATCCATCTTCATGTATGTACACACAAGCACATCCCATGTATGGACACACACAAGTGGCTTTCACGCCACTAATAACATGAGCTGTAACGGAGGTACTCTGACAAACACCATTAGGCAACATGCTTAGCCCCATTCCCAGTGGAGGGAAAGCCAGAGGAGGATGTGAGGACAGTGAGGGACGAAGAAGACACTGCTCCGAGAGGGGAGGGAGGATGTCAGGAATGGTGCCAGGAACAGGTAGGGGGAGCGGGAGGCTGAGCTCAGCAGCCTGGAGCTTCAGGGGGCCAGGGTGGACCTGTGTAGTGAATGCGAGCAGGGAGGGAGGCTTCCGAATGAGAGCTGAGGGCGCCTCTTCTGAGCCTCCTGGAAGACCTCCATAGCCCTCCGCTGTGCTCTCTGGGGAGGTGAGATGTAAGCAGTCTGCTCTAGCCAGTGTCCCTGGCATCCCCAGACAGAAACCGAGGGGCGTGCAGAGGGCCAGGCAGAGAGGAGGGTGGCCGTACCCATGGTCACTCCGCTTCCTCCTGGGGAGTCAGACTGCTCCCTGCCCGGCTGGGGAGACTTCCCAGAGAGCCTCGCCCCAGGTAGATCCCCAGAGGTGGATGCAGGCCTCAGGCCTTGGGATAGAGACATTTGCACAGTGCTCAAACGAATGGCAAGTTGAAAATACAGCCCCTAGCGCCTGTCAGGAGAAATAAGATCACATTGAACTCTTGCTGTCTCCTTTTTTTTCCTTAACTTGGTAGGTTACCATGTAGATCACATAGGCGAGGCCTTTCTCTCTCTCTCCCTCTTCTCTCTCTCTGTCTCTCTGTCTCTCTCCCTCTCTTCTCTGTCTCTCTTTTTGTCTCTCTGTCTCTGTCTTTTCCCTACCCCATTCTCTCCCCTCTTCTCTGTTTCTATCCAGTTTTTTGGACTGTGGCCCAAAGACCTATATGACACAACTTGGCAGAGAAAGCTGGTATGAAAGACACATTCACTCTCTTCTTTTCAAGGTACCTTGGAGAAATGAGTCCTGTCTAGCAAAGTTAAGATTAAGAAGACAAAAGATTGGAAAGTCTCTTGGGGTGGGAGCCTGCTGTGATTACAGAGGTCTCAGCCCCAGGTGGAAGCCTAGCCTCTACTCTCTGCTTATATTCATCCTGAGGGTATAAGATCTCTTGTTCGTTTGTTTTTCAGTGCTTCCAGTCACTGTGTAAAATCACAGAGCTCTGTTGTACCTTCATACATGTTATGGTTTGCATCTAGATGTCCCCTCAAAATCTTATACAGTCATAGGTGGGGGTTTTCCAGAAGTGGCTGGATCACCTTTTCCAGAGTTGTGACACACTGATTCATGGTACAACACTGGGTTCCATGTACTGGGGTTAAGGGTGTGAGTGCCACCTGCCCTAACTAGCCTGGGTAAGTAGCTGTGGTCTCCCCTCTTGCTTTGCTTCCTTCTGCCTGCCATGAACTGCTTCTCCTCTGCAATGCCAGTCTGCCGGGGCCGAGTACTGTAGTTCACAGACTTCCCCTCGTGTCCTCACACCACGTGTGTGTTAGGTAGCTCTTCTATCTGCTCACAGATGAGAAGCTTCTCTAACCAGTGAACGAGTTCTCCAGTAACATGCTTCATAATCCAGTTGACTATATAAACTGTTAGGGATTTAGACAAAATAAATACCATATAAATTTAATGTGCCAACTCAATTGCACATGCATATTTTAAACCACATACTCTTTACATAATACATGAGTGGAGAGATGCTGCCTTTTCCCAGGCTCACATATCGTTACCCAGCTGTATTCATCAATGTGCCCCTGATCTCTGGAGCCAGTGTGTGAGTCCTTCCATTCCCTTTTTTCAAGATGAATCATCTACACTCCTGTCTCAGTCATCTGAGAGCAGCACACTGTCACACGGAACTTCATCCCTAAGCGCGGTTAGACTGACGTTAATATAACGTCAGGACAGTTGTCTTATTTATTCAAGCTATAGGTGTCCAGGTGTCCGTGTATGGGCTCCACAATATAAGCAATTTTCTCTTTGCCTTTAAAGAAGCCGTCAGAAGGTGGCTTGCTCACGATGGCAAGTACACACCCTAGAAATGACAGTCCAATCTGTGCTCCATCCGCTTGCCTCTCTCCTGTTTACTGATTCCGCCAGGAAACTCTGGTGCGTACCCCAGACAAATGCTGAGTGAAGCACGTCCAGGTCAACATGCTTTCCTTCAACAATGCCGTGTTTCACGTTAAGGGAAATAAGACAGCACCAAAACTCAAGACATGGGGTAGGGGTTCCAGTATTCGCAAATGAATGCTAAGAGATGATTTTGGGGAAGTGCTTTGGATGTGTGCTCTGACTTTCATAAATCATTAATCTTGTTTTACAGATGAGGAAACTGAGCTTCAGAAGATGAGGTAAGGATGGAGCAAAACACTCACCCAGAATGCACGAGGCCTGGGTGAGACCCTGAGCTCTACCTAAAGCAAACAAACGCAGAAGTCCAGATAACTCTCCTAAAATCACAGCGGTACTGTGTGAGAGAAATGAGCCTGGAGGCCTGGACTGTCACTGTCTAGGGCTCCAGTGCTGCCCCGTAGGCTGCACTGCCATGCTCCCAGTATGACCACTGTGTCACAGGCACTGTGCAGTGCTTTCCAGAATGTCCCCGCTGCTCCCAGCATCTATTGTGATGCTTGTCTAGTTCAGCTTACTGTCGATTTGATGGAGTTGGGACATGCCTACGAGATTTGGGAAGCACACAGCTGGATGTGCCTGGAAGGGTCACAGGGTGATCTTGGGTGCTACCTCTGGTCTCTGGTCCTTCCTACCTTGCACTCTTTCTGGGCTCTCAGTTCCCATGAAGCGAGCAGCTTTGCTCCACTGTGCCTTCTGCATGATGCTCCTCCCTTGGAGCAGCCAACTATGGATTGAACTCTCTGCAGTTAATAAAATTCTCCCTTAAATTGGGGGTGTTAGGAAAGCTGAACAACAAACTTCCCATACTTTTCCCAGAAATCTCACTTGCAGGAATTTCTTGGAAGGAAATGATTAGAGATGCACAAAATGATTTAGTGAACAGATATTAATGATGGCATCATCATCAAGGGCAAAACTTGGGAACACATGAGACACCTGAAATAGAGGTGTGGCATCAAACTGAGCTATGGACACACAATGGAATACTGAACAACCATATTTGACATTCATGAACTAAAAAATGGAAAAAATAGAGGTGGTATAATTCCATGCTATTTAATTTTTAATAAATATATATATGATCAAAGGACTAGCAGGAAACACAGTAACACATTAATTTAGTTAATTTCTACATGATAGGATTAAATGATTATTAATTTCTTATTTTATGTTTCTGTCACCCCTACTCAAATGGTACCCATTCAAAAAGAATAACTCCAGTAGTGAAAATTCAGGAGTCTAGAAAGGGGTCTTATAAGAGAAACTCCAGGTGAAATATGGTGTGTTGTTTTATGAGCTGTTGCCTACTCTATTTTTTTATAAACATGTTGCCCTGCAAGAGGATTTTCCAATTAAGAGGAAAACATTAAGGTTGTAATCCTGGGAAGATACAAAGTCCATAATCTGATGGTCTCTCTGTTATTACTGCCCAGTTTAATAGCATGTCTTACAGAACCAACTAAATGTGTAAAAGACTCGGCCATATGTCACGCCTCTGCTAGGGCCAAAAATTAAGCACAGTCTCCCGGAGAATTAACTAGTTCTCTCTAGCCCAGTCTCTAGCTTCAGGGGTGTGCTACTTGGAAAGGAACAGATTTAGCAAAAAGGCCACATTTCTGTCCTCCAGGAGTCCTGGAGGCCAGCAGAGGCATAGTGATGAAGACATGGGCACAGTGAGCAGCAAGCGAATAGGCAGTGGCTTGGGGAAGCCTGAATGCCACAGCCAGACACATGCTGGCCTCTGAGATTAGCATCCCGTACCTGGAGTGCTCATGTAATGGACTGAAGCGGGGATGTGAGGTCAGCTTCTATTCTGGCCAGGAAGGAGCAACCTAGCATACCTCAACCCGTGCTTTCTAGCCGCATTCAAAGTGGCCTCTCCCAAGAGATCAGTGCCCAGAGAAGAGAAGGGAAGGTGTGGGCAGGTTGAAGCACTTTGTTAGGTTTTGCATATGATGTGTCCTGTGAGGTTCTCGTGGCAAGGCTGGTCCCCCGGGGGGCAGTATTCCCAGGTGGGCTTTCATGGATGACTGCCCTGCAGAGGCTCTATACCAGTGGTCAGTCCGTTGGTCAGATCATAGTGTGAGGGCTTTATTGGCAGGTGACGGGGCCTTAGGAGGCTGAGCCTAGTTGAAGGGGCAGGTTGTGGGGGCATGACCTTGGGGACTGTATCTTGTCCCAGCTCCTGCCTCTCTGGTTCCCCCAGCCTTTTGGCCACCATGAGGTAAATAACTTTGTTTTATAATGACTTTCTGCCACGATGTGCTGCTACCTTACCATGGGCCCAGTGGAGCCAAGTAATCATGGAATGAAAGCTCTGAAACTATGAGCTAAAATAAATCTCCCTGCCTGTACATTTATTTTCTCCACTATTTTGTCACAGCGATAGAAAGCTAGCGCACACTTGAAGTCTAGTAGGCAGCCTATACGAAGGTTCCACTCTTGGTGTTTCCTCCCAAGTTCGGTCCCCTCACTTCCACAGTGGGGAAGACATATTGATTGTTTCTAAAGAACAGAATCAGCAGAAATGTTAGGATAGCACTTTTGAGATTCACTTATTAGTGTGGCTTCTCTCTCGGTCATACTCTAACTCCTTGATTTGCTAACTCAAGAAGTCAGCTGCTATGTCAGGAGGCAGTTCTGTGGGAGGCCCATGTGGTGAGGGACCGAGGCCTGCAGATAACCACAAGTGAATCTGAAAGCAGATGTTCTTCAGTCAACCCTTTAGGTGGGACCATAGCCCCAGCCAACAGCTGCCCTGCAGCTCATGGGACATCCAGAACCGGAGAAATTCACCTCAGCTGTGCCAGATTCTGATCCACAGAGACTGTGTTCTCTCTCTTCTCTGAGTGTGTCAAACCCCTGAGTTATGGAGTTATATGCTACACAGAAATAGGTAACTAATACCCCAAGTAAAATCTTCCAAAAGGAGTTTCTGGTGGTATTAAAGAGTTTCAAAGTAAGAAAACTCTCCAATTTACTCAGTAATTAACCTAAACTTTGAATCCTGGAAGTTCATCTACCAGTTCCAACACTGACTAGTGTGAAACTAGAAGCAAATTAGTCCTTTCATTGTTTGCTATGAAAATGGGAATAATATAGCACCCAATCTGTATAATTAAGACACACACACACACACACACACACACACACACACGAATTACCAGTGGCCTGCTACTCTTCAAATGTCAAACTTTTTAATGTTTTGCTTTAGCCTTCTCCTTCTGTTTATTGCTCTTATTTTATTCTTAGATTGACTCAAAGAAAAATACATCTGTATATACTCGTATGTCACTCGACAAAACGCAAATTTGGGGGCAAGGGTTCCTGGTGAATGGTGCTTCCTTTTTTTGTAATATTGTAGCAAGGCTGCAGTAGTCACCAGTGCCCTCCAAGCTTTGGGATGTGGCCCAAGAGAACAAGAAAAAGAAAAGGATGCTGGAAAGTTGGACAAGAAAGGCAAAGACTGAGTGAATGAATCTGAAGGCAAGGCAGAAAGAAAGGGTCCAAAGGGAAACTTTGGTGCAAGTTCAAGAACCTGGTCTTGTTTGAAATGGCGACTTATGACACTCTGTAAGGAAGTCCTCACCTAGAAGCCTATAGCACAGCTGTGGTCTCTGAGAGACTGAAGATTGTGGTTCACTGGCAGGGCAGCCCCTCAGGAGCTCCGCAGAAGAGCACTCAGCAATACGGTTTCAAGGCACAGAGCTCAGAGTTACTGAGACCAGAAATACGGAAGGTGAGATGCCCCAGCTGCTGCTGAAGATGGTCAACCTCCTATTCATTCAGAAAAATAACACCTTATTAAATAAAAACCACAATTTTCTTACACAACCACAAAAAACCATTAAAATAACACCAAAGAATATTATCCTGTAATCTGAAAAGGTCCTTCCAGCAAAAGACAATCCAAAATTATGTACAGTGTCGCATTCAGTTGTCATATCCCTTTAGTCTCTTTATTTCTTTTTTATTACCAAGTATAATTGAGCAAATTAATGGGTTTCACTGTGATGCTTCCATAGATTCATAATAGATTCATATATTATGTATCAATCATGCCCACCCTCTCTTTAGTCTTTAATCTGTAGCGGTTCTTGCCTCTATGGTTTTTTTTATTTTATTGTATTAATATTTTGGAGGGCCATGGCCAGCTCTCTTGGAGAATATTCCTCAGTGTGGGTTTGCTTACTATGTCTTTATAATTAGGTCCATGATATGCCTTCTGGGTAGGAAGAGCCCAGAAGTATGAGTGCCACATGGACTCAGTTAGTGACATTTCTGATCACTGGGTAAGTTGATGTGAGTCATGTAGACCCCTCATAATGGTACTTTTCACCTTTCATAATAAAAAGCCTTTGGGGGATACATTTTGGGATTCTTGCATTCCTAAAACTTTGATCCACTGAGTTGACTCAAATTCTAAGTCAATCATTCTAAAGTTTTAGGCAACTTTTTAGTGTAAGGCAGAGAGGTCACTGCCCTGTATTTATTCATTTATTTTTTTAACATTATGTGGACTTGGGATTATTTTATTCACTAGGTAATAATCTCTTCCTATTCCCAGTTTGCATTAAAAACAAATGTAGAGCAATTCCTGAGCTCTGCATCATGTTGGAACTTTGGGCGCTGGGAGAACAGGTGGCCTACTTGCCGCCCTGGTGAGCAGCTGGGGGCCTGCCGGTGAGCGGGCTAAGAATCAGACATTGATCCATCCCCACCCCCCTGCCCCATTAGCTAGTCGGCACCGGTGGTCTGAGTATCTTTTTGGAGGTTGAATGTACACAGCATGGCAAAGTAAGGGGGATTTCCTTCTACCGTCTCTTTGAAGGCAAATATTTTTACCACTGTTTTGCTCAGTTTTGATTAATGGTACTGCTTTATTCAATATTCTGTTTTTAAAAGTTCAATATTTCCTTCCATTTTCCTCTACCTGATTGAAAGAACAGCTAATGTGAACAAAATGGGCTGTACTATTGAGCCCATTGCTCGTGTCCTGGTGACCTGCTCTGAGATTCTGTGGTAGTTTTACTGCACTGAGGTCACATGGGTTTGTTCTGTCTTGTTCTGCTGTATTTTGCTAGCTTCAAAGAAAAAAAGTAGATTAGAAAGTAACAAAATACCTCCAAAAATCTCCCAACTCCACCAAAGCTGATCCATGGATCATGGATGAGGAGAAACTCAAAAACAAGGCAACAGAATTATATAAGGTGATTAAAAGTATGTAACAACAACAAAACAAGTCAGTAAGGTACTGAGCAACCTGAAACAGGATACAACTAAGCAGATAATGGACTTAAAAAGTAAAAAGAAGAAAAGAAAGTGCTCTAGAGGATATGGCTGCATGTATGTTTGAGTGTGTAGGATTGATAACCATGTTGCTAAGTTGTTACTGGATCACTGAACTTCTTTGCAGTCTCACTGTTTGAATGTCCACTTTGTATGCTTTAATTTTGTAACTTTAACAACTAGGTCTAAGAGGACAATATGTAATTTATCAACTAGTGATTTCTTACTGCTTTTTTTTCTGAAATTCTGTATTGTTTCTACCCCTTTTTCTGTTTTGCTTTTTTTTTCTCTTTAAATAAAAAAAAAGTAAATCTGAATAGTTCTGGTTATATTCTTTTAACATTTATTGACCAAGAAAAGGTTTACTGATCTCTTAAAGATGCAAGTACATTTTCTTTTATTACAGCAGAGATTTTGCTCAGGTAAAAGATTATTCTTGGTTTTGTTCAACTCTCTGGCAGGGCCCTTACCACCGAACCTGAGAACTTGGTGTGGTATTAATCACCCTTACAGGCCACGCCAGCAGGAAACACTCAAGACAAACAGTGAGCATCTCTCCCAAGAATCTGAAGGACTTGCTTTACTCCCAATATTTTACCAGCAGTTTGGCAAGAATCTCAACCATTTTTATATAGATTTCTGTGCAAGTGTAACTGGTCTCACACATAGTAGATAGGATTTATAGGGTATAAAATGGGAAATCAACTTTTTATGGAAAACCTATTTCCTTTAAATAAATTTTATCTACTCTAGAGATTTTATCTACTCTAGAGATTTTCTGGCTTTAGCAGTTTTTTCTGATTTTAGAATAACCTAATTATGAAGTAACAAAAATCCAGAGCTACTAGAAATAAACAGTTTAATCTCTCATTCAGTTTGAAACTGCCCCCTGCCCCTACCCAGGGTAAATGCGCGACCTTCCCAGACTTGCAGTGCAGTGTATGAGGGTGTGGGCAGGGATGGAAGGGAGAGAACATGGTCTTCGGGCCTTTGTCTTGTTCTTCTTTCTGGTCCTGGTCTGCTCACTGCTTGCCTGTGGCTTCTTTGGGGCCAAGGAAGGGATAAGGAGACACGGGTGAGATGGCAACAGTCTCGTGGCCAGTCGTGCTGCGGCTGGGTTTAGGTGTCCTCTGTGGGGCAGCTGCCCAAATGCCAGCTGCTCCGCTCCATTTCTTGGGTAGAGTTACCCCTTTCAGACACTGCTGACTTGCTTGTAGCTGTCTCCCTCGGGTCATCTGTTCCCTTAGGAATAGCTCACTGGGTCCCCTGTTGGCCTCTCTCATACTCATCAGCTCAAGAGACTTCTGGTCTGTTGCATTGTTGTTGTTGTTTTGTTGTTTTTGAACATTTGACTCCTAAGGTGAACACAGTCCCAACCCCATCTTCTCCTTCCCTCTGAAATCCAGGCTCCTATTCTCATAATAAGCTGATCAGCAAGGTGAAGCACTGTGACCCACATCACTTTTTCTCTAAGAATCAGACACTACTCTTCCTGTTGTGAAGTCACTGCCCACTCTGGCGTCTCTTCTGCTCTGTGCTCTACTCCACCTGGTAGTCCAGGGTCCTCTTAAAGGTCCCACCATGACCAGCATCTGCCTCTATACAGACAAACTGTCATTTTCACCCTTCAATCAGATGTACACTGAGCTGGAGAAAGCCTTAGTCCACTGGGAGTGTGGAGTTTCCAGAGGTACTGGATCTTGGTTCCTTACAGCTGAGGAAGGAGGATGGTACCATGAAGTTCCATAGGTTTTGGCCTGGAGAAGGTCTGAGGGTGAAATGCTAATCAGAGCTCAGTGAGGAGCTGAGAGTGGGGTACCTTAGTTCCAGAGGTTGAAGAGTAACATAAAACCAAAAAGCTTTTCCTTCTCTGTGAGAGCCCCTAGACCTTGCTGGAGGACCCCAATCTGTACAGCCCTACTTCCCAAAGTCTTACCTCAATTGCTTTCAAACTGCTTACCTTCTTGTTAAGAATGGTACCTGGTGTACAACCCACAAAGTTCATGTCACCATCTTTCTGCCAGACTATGCATTTAAGCAGGAGCAAAGGTCATGAATGTACAATGGTCTCAAAATTAGAAGTGCTATCCATCTGTTTCTAAGATCCAGCTGGATTTGGAGGTGAAAACCATGTTAAGGATGGTGAAAAATGGTTGCAAATGAACTAACCTATCCTCTTAAAAACAGATGGAAAACCCATTCCTGCTCGTCCTGTTTTTGCCTTCTCTGTTTGTAAATCTGAACAAAGCAAAAAATAGGAAGAGTCCTTCCATTGCCTAATGGCTGACTCCTCAGGTGAACACAGCCCAATCCCGTCTTCTCTTCTCCAAGGGACTGGACAAAGTAATTCTCAGGAAAACTAACAGGAGTGAACTAGGATGGAAACCGGTAGAGGGGAATGGTCTCAAAATCAGCTCCAAAAGGAAAAAGCCATCATAGGGACACAAGATGAGCCAGTTAGCCTACACGCTGCGTGCTTGGGAGGTATACATGCCAGTGAGCTTGGTCATTAGTATCTGAAGACAAAACACTGAAGCAGGAGACACTCAGGTCAGGGCAATGTCATTTGCCAAACCCTGAGAATCTGAACCATAAACTGAAGACATAAATCTGCATTCCAACTGCAGATCTGAAAGGGTCCAGCCATCAGAAAGCAAATCAGCAAGGAAAACAAAAGAAAAAAGAGAGTTTTAAATGTTAGATGCCAAAAGGAGATAAAAGTAATGTTTTAAATTATAGAACTAACAGGTGATTTCAGTAAGTTAGCATCTAGAAGATAAATAGATGAAAGACATTCATACTTCTGTCAGCAAGAACTGAGTTTTTGACCATAATGGAAAAATAAAGATTTCATTTATAACAGGAAGTAACAAGTAGAAAATATCTGGGAGTGTAGCACTACTAAGAAATGTGCAATAGACACTCATATGATGAAAATTATGAATCCATAATGGAAAACATAAAGGACTTGCTTAAACAGAGGCATGCACAGATTTTTCTACAGTGACTGAAATTGAAAAAGTACTGGTTCTCCCCACATCATGCATCAGTACAATGTTATTTCACCAGAAATTACAGTGGACCTAGCAAGACTGAACTAATTATTTTGAGAGTTGTCCTGAGTAAGTTGGGAAAAAAAGAAAGTGTTTTTTTTTTTTTGTATTGGGGAATCAAACTTACAACCTTATACTTACCAGGCAATTGCTTGAGCCGCTGAGCTAAATTCCCAGCCTGAAAGTGGAATCTTTATAAAGTACTATTAAAACCCATTATAGAGTTACAATGAATGTGAATATAGCAATAGTGCAGTCTCAACCACAGCAAGAAAGGAAGGTGGTGGTCGTGAAACTGGCCCTCACCTACACGCCTACAAGAACTCAGCCTAATGCAAAGTGTGCAATGTGCAGAGCTTGTCATGAATTATCCCACAAGGAGAAAATGGCCATGCTTAACACTTCCTGTGATCATATAACGTTTCTGTACAATTGTGAACATCTATCATAGGGAAATTTAAAATACAAAACCAAATTTAGGTACTAGAGGATACAAAAGGAAAATTGTTATTTAGGAAAAAACTTACAATGTAGCCTTGTATCATAATTTAAAATTTACTCTAGATTTTCAGAAATTAAATTAACAAGGTAGAATAATGCACAGGTTAACTTTTAAACAAATCTCACTACAAACAACGCTTTGGAAACACAGAAACAACTGAACCACGAGAGTTAAGTTACGTGTGTGATCTACCAGTTTTCAGCAGAGATATCCAGGTAGTTTGTCCTGCGTTGCACGGTGTCCCCTCAGAACACGCGTCCCCAGGGTGTGGCCTTCCTAAGCCTCTGCAGGAAGCAGAGGTGTACTTGGCTAAAGGACATTAGACTGGACTAGTTTGGGCCCTAACTCAACACTGACTACCCTTGTAAGAAGACAGGGGCTCAGGGACAGACGCAGAGGGGGCCTTCACGTGAAGAGTGAGTAGCAACTGGCCCGGCACTGCTGCAGGCCGAAGGCAGCAGCAGTGGCTGAGAAGCCCAGAGCGCAGGACGAGAGAAGCAGGACCTGTCCCTGGAGTGACTGGGGCAGCCGCGCCTGCAAACCTGCAGCTTCACTAACCCTAAGCAGTTTCTGCTGTCTTAAGGCACCTTGTTTGGGTGATTTGTTGCAGCAGCCTTAGGAAACTGATACCTAATTCAATAAAAGGAAGTCTTTTAGACAAGCAGTGCCTTTCACGAAGATCAATAAAACAGGCCGTGTAGTTCAATGAAAGAGCACATGCTTCCATGCATGAGACCCAGGGTTCAGCCCCAGAACCTCACAAATAAATTCCTAAAATAAAATAGGAGCAACAAGGACCACAGACTATTTAAAACTCAATAGATGCCACCAAAATTTAAAATTTTATGCTGTTTAAAAACCATGTTACAGGGCCAGGGATTTAGTTCAGTGGCATAAGCGTCTGCCTGGCAAGCGCCAGGTCGTGAGTTCCATCCCTGGTACCAAACAAACAAACAAACAACAACAAAAAAAACATGTTATATAATAAAAGATAAGCCACAGAGCAGGAAAAACTATTTGCATATCATATTATGATAAAAGGATTTTATCTAAAATATGGGCAAAACTCTAAAGATGAAATTCAGAAAGTCACATAACCTAAACACAAAATGGCCAAGTGCTTTTAACAGACACTTCATCAAAGAAGATATAAAAATGGCGAATGGTATATAATGTTCAGGATCATTAATTATTAGGAAAAAGCTAATCAAACCACAGTAAATACCACCACAAACCCAGGTTTAACAGTCAGAATGGTTAAAATTAAAAAAAAATCAAGTGTTGCCCATGAAATGAAGGAAGTGCAGCACCTGTGTATGCTGTTGGGAGTGTAAAATGGCACAGTTACTGTGGAAAATAGTTTGGAAGTTTCCTGAGAAGTTAACCCTCTCCCCACCACAGTACCTAATTATTCCATGCATAGGTATTTAGTTAACAAAGGTGAAAGCATATGTTCACAAGAAGGGCAAAATGTCAGTAGCAGCTTTATTTGTAGTACCCCCAAACTGAAAACAATATGAACTTATATCAGTGGGTGAACGCATAAATTGTGATATAATCATAAAAAGAAATACTACTCGGCAATAAGAAATGAAATATTGACATATGCAACAACATGGAAGAATTTCAAAATAATTATGCTGGGTGAAATAAATCAGAAATAAAGAGTATACACTGTATGAATCCATGTATCAAAAATTCAAGGTAGTAAAAACTAGGCAAGGAAAGAGTAATATAAAGGAGAGATTGTAAAAGGATGAAAGAGGATTGTTAGGGACAGTGGACGTGTTCATTACTTTGATTGTGGTGATGTTTAATGATGGCCTGTATGTGCCAAGCCCCTCACATCTAGTATATTTTTAATGTTCTGCACTTTGTACGTTACTTATACCACAACAAACCTACAAAAAATAGAACTGAATCATAAAAATGTAGAAGACAAACAATAAAGGCAATTATTGGTAATAACAATGGTTACAATGTAATGATAGTATAATAGAATGGTTAGTGTGCCAAATATATAAGGTGGTATTACAAATCAATAAGAAACAGTAAATTTAAAAAGGGCCAAAAGTTTAAACACGTGTTCACAACTGAAAAACTTGCAAGTTTTCAATAATTGCCTTAAATAAAGAAAATTTTAAAACAATGGTCTGCCTATCAGTTCTCATGTATAAAATGGCTGCTCTTTTTCAGTTTTAACAGTTAAATCTGTATCTAAGCAGTGAGACTGGCATTCATACTCGGGCATGGTAATACAGTGGGAAACCTTTTCAGAGAAGTCACTGCAGTTATCATTAAAATTCTTCACGTCATTATGGATTGAGAGCTGGAGTCATTTTAATTTTGTCCTCTGTAGTTTCCCCTATTTACATTTTGAACACCAACCATGAATATTTTAAACAAAGAAAATATTCTTCCAGAGGGCAATACTTAAATTAGCTTCATTTTGCGAAGTTACGTGCAGAAAAAGCAGGCGACACCTTCCTTGAGAGCTGCTTCCCAGGGTCAGTTGAGGGGTGGGGAGCAGAGCTCAATATCATTCTAGAATCTTCCTGTACTGACCATAGGTCTCAGGAGGGATGCCACCTGGCCATCATGGCTCATTAGCATCTCCCAGCCACATGGCTCCAACATATTCTTCCACATGTGCCTCTACCTCTTCCTAATATCACTGAGAAAAGTAATACTAACTTTTCAAGAAAAGCTTTCTCTAAAGATCTCTGATAAGCTTCGGAAATGGAGGGAAAACATAAAGAGGTCCATTCCCTCGCCCCACATTGGCAGCCAACCAAGGACGCAAGGGAAGATCATCGCTGACACCATGAAGGAGGGGACCCAGGGGCGAAGGAGAGCTGCAGCAGGTTGGGGGCAGCAGGCACCAGCACGCCCTGGTCCAACATCCACCCACACCCACTCTCTCCTGTGCCACGTGGACTCTCATTCACTTTCACACCAATCAGAATTTTGCATGAGTATCCATTTACCTTCCGTAGAGTGACACAGATGTTTCTGAGGCCAAACGCAATCTCCGTGGCCTCTGCAGATGCTGACACTAAAGGAGAAGGAGAAGGCTGCAAAAGCGCAGAGGAGGTGAGCAGCCCCTCCCAGGCTGAGGGTGATCCAGGGACACTAAGGACGCCTTAAACCCAGAGTGTTTTCCCCATGGCGAGGCGCGTCAAAGGCAGTTCTGAACCTTTTTAAAGATTAGAACTAAAGCTGGAATGGTTACTACTCAAGGCACGTTCTTACAGCTTCAAGTTGGCCACCCTGGGTATGTTTTATCACGGGACAGAACAGATGAAAATGTCCATGGCATTTGTTCTCATGAGACACACTCAGCAGTGATGCAACATGGCTTTAAAAAAAAAAAAACAAATTATTTCCTGCAACTCAAAAATCATGAGAAGAGACCCCCCACTCCAGAGTGGCTACCATCAAAAAGACCCAAGAAGATAACTGCTGGAGAGTGTGTGGGGAAGAGGGATCCCCTACGCACTGTTGGTGGGAATGAAAGTCAGTCCAGTCACTGTGAAAGACAGTATGGGAGGCTCCCAAGAGGGTGGAGATGTGACCCGGTGATCTTACTGCTAGGTAGGAACCACAGGAGTGAAATCTGTGCATTGCAGCAAGAGCTGTGCTCCCACGTTCACTGTAGCACTATCCACAGCACACGGTGTCTACCAGGCGGTGAATGTGCAAGAAAAATGTGGTTCATAGGCTCAGTGGATACTGCTTGGCCACAACAAGAGTGAAATCTTGTCACATGCATTGAAATGGATGGGACTAGATTACTGTGCTACGCGACACCAGCTGTTTATATTTATCTCACTGAAGCTGGGGGTGGAATGATAGCCGCCTGGGACTGGAGACTGGGGCAGGGGAGACGGGAAAGACTGGTCGTGGGGCTGGAGTCAGGGCTGCGTCACACAGTCCGTGCTCTCCATTCCAGAAAGGGCCTGCTCTTTTGCTCTTTTCTGCCTCAGGCCAACAACCCTCAAGACTCAGTCTTGGAGGTAGAGGGTGCGTACAGTCACGACCCAAGGGGATGTCACAATGTATCGGCTGACCATTTGCCAATACTATCCTCATTCTGTTTGCTTGTATATTTGATGAGCATTTCTTACACTCATGGGTTAAAGACATAAGTGGCAAGTGAATGAATGAAATAAAATAAGAATAATTGTATTTTAAAGCAGCTAATTTGGTTCTCCTCCTTTGAGAATCCACACAAACCAAAAAATGAAAAAGCAGATACAAATAGCGAAGGGGACGTCTTTAGCAAGCATTGCTGATTTGTAATACACTGGGGACACCATTAAGTAATGAACACAGAAAACCTTATGGGCCAAGGAGTCTTTAAAACTAACAGCAGAAGTTTTCGCACCATTCTGGGGTCTGGGGTCAAGACCTCTGCCACTTGGGTCAGCTACCCACATTTCTATCACAACACCAGCTTCTATTAATGGATAGTTTTTCTGGCTAACTGGGCAACCGTCTTCTCCATCCCAGCCCATCCCAGTAAATGCTTTGAGATATGGGGGGAAACTTCTGCTGGAACTGGAGAGTGAGGAAGAAATGTGGGTACTACTGGGAAAGATGGGCAAAACAGGCATCCAGGTAACTGGATCACTCATTCGAGCCTGCAGAAGTCTGAGCTTGCTTTCGTGGTTATGGTGTTCACCAATACGCTGGCCATATCCATTTTCTGTAGGAGCATTTAGAGCCACACCATAAGCCACAGTCTTTTCACCCACACAGAGCCATGCCTGTATTTCTGGTTGGCTTATAATCCTTGTCTGTTTATTTGCAGTGCCAAAGACTCTACCAGAGTTACGTCCCCAGCCCTACAGTTCTTTTTTTAGAATTATAATAGACACAACCAAAAGTCTAGTGCTACATGCCCCTTTTAAGTGTTAACCTGTTAATCTGCATTAACAATCACATGAGGTAGGTCCTATCATAGCGCCCTTCCAGATGAGGCAAGTGAGATAAAAAGTCAAGTCAGGGTTACTTCTAGGTTACAGGTAGAGTCAGGCAGCAGTTCAAACAAGCCTCTGGCTCCCAGCCCACATCTTTAACCATGACACCACAGACTTCTGTATCCTGGGGTGGACGTAGGCATTTCTCTCCATCTCACAAATATCCAAATATCCTTTCAGAAAGAGAAGGAAAATTACAACAGAAGTGGCTGGAAGCACAAAACGAGCCACTCTGCCAAGGCAGCGCGCAGCGCATATTTGACACTTAGAATTTCTGCCCTCATTGTAGCCAATCTTTCCTCAGCAATTCCTCTTCTCCTTTCACTGGTCTGGGACATCATCAGCCAGCACGATACTGTGACCAGGAGAGGACAGTGCTGTAAAAGTGGTCAGCAGACAGTGTCCTTCCTGGCTCCCCACCCGGCTAGTCCCTACCGGAAAACTGACCAATTCACCTGTGACCCCAAAGCCACACCTTTCCATCTGGGGATTCAAATCGAAGCTGCCGCTTCTGTCCTTGAAAGAGCTGTCTTAGCAGCCATGTTCCACCAGCTCCCTCCCAGGGAGGAGGACATCACACAGTGCCTGGCTCCTGGGCAGGAGGCAGGGTGAAAACCCCATGCAGGAGGAGGCCTGGAGGAGGCCTGGGCTCTGTTCTAGCGTGGTGAGTGCTCAGTCATGTGGCGTCAGGTAAGCCTCTAACTTCCCTGGACCTCAGGGACTTCATTCATAGCCTGAGAGGAGACAGCAGAGGATCTCTCCTTCCCTGCCACACAAATGCAGGCTCTCTAGGTCTTCCGATACTTGCTCAGGTATTGTGGGTGCCTCTTTGGGTCCAGGGTATGGTTACTGAGATGCCCCAGGCCTGTATCGTGTAAGATCATTTACCAGAGGCTTCTAGGAGATAGCTGTGCATGTGCACATGTGCACACGTGTGCGCGTGCACACACACACACACACACAGACACACAC
This sequence comes from Hydrochoerus hydrochaeris, assembly GCA_004027455.1. Taxonomy (NCBI): domain Eukaryota; kingdom Metazoa; phylum Chordata; class Mammalia; order Rodentia; family Hydrochaeridae; genus Hydrochoerus; species Hydrochoerus hydrochaeris. Next base: position 61,946 of record PVLA01006289.1, read on the forward strand.
ACACTCAGAGCCAGCAGGCCACACACTTGAGTGTTTCCCAGTTTCCCTGATTTCTGCTTCTGTCTCTTTCCTCCCATCTCTTTTTAACTTCCCTCAACATATTGTGTAGGAGAGAAGGTATGTTCTTCTCTCCTACACAATTACAAAATTTAAAGAGTAATCTTTGACTCATAATTATAAAGACTTTGGGGGAAAATCTACCTACAATGAAAAAAATCACAAAATGCAGGCAGATGTTACATTTTAGTTTATGGCTTTCTCCAAATTTCTATGTGAAGAAAGGATGAGAGATGGCTTTCCCATAGCTTCCCACCCCGACTATCCCCTCTCTTGGCACGGAACACACACTGAGTAACGCTGGGCAAGTTCCTCCTGTCCCTGAACCCTGATTCTGTGAAATGGATTTGAGCTGCTTATGTGAGGAGTTGTCATGTATGTTCAAATCTCAGGACCCGGTTTTGCTCGTTCCTAGTGGTCTTGTGTGTGCAGAGGGCACTGATCTTAGTAGCTGCTATGTGCCAACGCTTGAGCAGAGGACTTGGGAACTCGGTGACTCGTGGCTCTGACAGTGCGATCCAGAAAGAGACCAGAGCCCTGCTCTCCCCACTGGCTCAGGACTCCTTTGTCCTCCCTCAGTGTCCTTGCTCAGACTCTTGCCAGGGCTCAGGATTTAAAGTACACAAAAGCCTCGTGGGAGCAGGAGGAATTTGGAATGAGCTGCTCTCTTGCTCCAAGCACCTGAGAGGCCTGGCTGACCGCCCCAGAGACAGTGAGGACAAACCGGGGCTGCCACGGGGCTGGGCACTGCGCACTTGGGGGCTCCGCTTCGTGTGATGGCAAGGAGCGCATCTGTCTGTCTCGGAGGCCACTTCCTTTCACAAGGAAATGAAACCAGTGCGCTCTGAGCGGTGCTCTTCATGGGGAAACTGGAGCACAGGGCCTGGAGGAAGCCCAGCACGGTCTAGTTCCCACCGCTCTCATTCTGTCAGGGCGGCAGGGGAGGCAGAGAAAGCGCCAGTGTGTGTGTCCCTGGCCTGCAGCCTCGGCCATCCTTCTCAGAAATGTTCTTTCAGGACAAGTCCCCCTCAGAGAGGATCTCTGTGCTGTTTCCCACTGGCGGTATTAAAGGAAATGGAGCCCTGAGATTTGGTCTGACTGGACTGGAGAAAGCAGGAAATTATACCCACTTTACGAGCTGGCACGAGAGCCTGGTGGTCCAGCACTGTTCCCTTCCTGCAGCCTCGTCTGATGAGGGTGCTGCTTGGTAGGGCTGGAGGCTTCCTGCAGGAGCAGAGCATATGGCCTTGACTTCAGCCAGCGTGAGGGGAGGGCCAGTAAACCACCTGCCAGGCGTGCCGCGAAGAATCACCCCCGATTCCCATTGTTGTTCTTTGTGGTGTACCAAGAAACCCCATTTAAAAACACTTAGTGAGCACATCCATTCCACATTCTTCACAAACCCAAAATATCCAAGTTTTTCTTTGCAAACTGGGACTGTAACAGGAAGCGGCGTCCGGAGGGCCATGTCTAGGAGGCAGGCAGAAGAGGCAGGTGGATTTAATTTGACTGCGACCTGTGCACACCCCTGATGGGCAAGCCTAATTAAGACATCGCTACGGTCAGGCCTGTGGTCAGCTGAGGCAACCACACGGAGGAAGGCACTCGGGGAGACTGAGCCCGGCGAGCCGCAGCGGGCACATCAAAGCGACACGGGCTCTTCCCGTGAGCCAGCAGCAACTCACCCAAGAGCTGCAGCATTAATTACACGTCTCCACACCAGGACTCGCTCCAGAGTGTCGGCGAAAACTAATGAGCGCGATCATAGCTTCGCTCAGGAACTTTTCACCTGCCAAGCACACTACAAGGTTAGCTCATTAATCCTCTCTGGCCTCCTGTGATGCTGGTAATTATTATTATGCCCAGTTCAGAGATGGAGCAACTGAGCGAAGAGGAAGTGGCATCTGATATCCTGGGTGCATCGAAGCCCTTCTAGGTGGGCAGAGCAAAGCCCAGCTCGGCACCACGCTGCCGCTGCCGCCGCCGCTGCCTTTCTCTGCACCCACTTCCCAGCGACACCTGCAGAAGTCAGTGGGCTGAGTCTCCCCCACAGGAATGGCTGATTAATTTCCCTTTGAAAGAGTTACTGCTAAAAAAAAGTTACTGTGTTATGAATTAGGTGCTGCTGGACTGTACCTGGAGACTCACCTATACTCAAAATAATGAATTGGTTCAGTCCACGGATTTCAAACACTGTGCCATGTACCATAGTGAGTTTGTGGCTAAGAATGACATAGATGCTTCTTCAGTTTTGTTGTGATGCTATTACATTACACCAGATATAAGGAATTTCCAGGGATGATTTGATTTAAAAATCCACTGCTCCATATTAGCACTGATACAAGAGCTAGTTATTGAATGCTGTAACCCACCACTGTTACTGCAAGTCTTGGAAGATAACAGAGCCTTTTCCCCACTAACATTCAGCACCACTTCTGCTAACTGTCGGAACAAGCAGCCGTTTCTCTCCTTGGTTCCCAAAGTTGAGGAGGAATCTCTTGGGGAGCATGATTCCTCATGGCCTAGTAGTAGGAGAAACATGCTTCAACCTCCTAAGGAGCCTGCTCACTTCAAAGACCTGGAGGGTAGACGCTAAGTAAGCTACCTAGTAAGTAAGGTGAAATAATATTTTTCTAACAAAATTAGTATGGAGTCAGGTCAAGGACCAGACTTTCCCTCCTGGCCCTCCTCCAGCCGGCTAATTACCATAAGCCATTCAGGGGAACTCGTGTGATGGTGTATCAACCAGGTTTCACATTGCTGGGCACAATGCCCACCATCAAAAATTTAAAGGAGGAGTGGCTTAATTTAGCTTGTGATTTGGAGGCATTCAGTCCATGGTCTGATAGTTCCAAGGCAGAAGTGCTGTGGCAGGAGGGTGTGGTGGAGCAGAGCTGTTTAGTTCCTGGTGGCTGAGGAGCAGAGGAACAAGAGCAGGAAGCAGGGGCCAGAGACAAGACATAGCACCTCAGGCAAAGCCTTTGTGACCTACCCAGAAACACCCAGGATCCTATTTTACCAATCTAAGGAAGCTGGCATGTCAAAATTCATGGTGATGAGTGTGGTGTGGGTCTGAGCTACCAAATCCCATCTCTGAGTGAGGGAGATCTACAATCTCTGAAAGACTCAGGATGACCCTGGAGGCTCCCAGGTGCTGACTAGTATGGAAATCTCTGTCCCACGGAATTGAGCCTGGATATGAGGTTCTTGGTAGCAGAGGTAGGATGCTCATTTGCCAGGAACAAACTTAGAGTTCCAGTGAAGAAAGTCGACGTGGATATGTTTGGTGGAACAGAGTGACTATTCCTGATATGTTCATTCGAATCCAGTGTGACCACGCCTGGACATGGTCAGGAGCCAGAGTCAGATCAGCTGAGCCTGCCCCGAGCCTATTCCACTGCTTATTCCTTGGATGAGATACCTAAAGGTCTCCAGGCCCTCAATTTCTTCATCTCTAAAGTGGATTAATGGAGAGTGTTTCATGGGATGGGATGAGAATTAAATGAAATGACCCACACAAAATGCTCTGTATGTCAGGTCTAAAATAGTCACGCATTAATAAATGTAAGTTACTCTCATTTCTAAATTTTAAAGTGCTATGCAATGAAACAAAATGTTAATTTTTATTGTCATCATGATTCTTTTTAAAACTCTGTCATTTGATGCTCTGTTTAAGACCATACCTGACTAAAAGGAATAGACGTTGTCTTATCCTTAATTATAAGTACAGGATGATAGGAATAAGACTTTTCTTTTTTAACCTTAAAAATGTCATAGGGAGTTGACAGATATCCTTGAGTTTGTCATATTCAGAAAAACCCATAACTTCTTGAGCTAAAAATTTGAAATACAAACCATACATATTTTGGAACAAGGATCCACATATATGAGTTTGTAGAGCTACCAGCAATGAGAATAAAAATATAAATTTTAAAACACTGCAATGGATTCTGAAGGTGGAAAATCAAAAACATTACTCCTGTAGTGATTTCTGATGATCCCTCCCCAGCAGGGTGAGAGGAAGAGGAATGGTTCCAAGTGAGGGATGTAGCTGTGGAATTCTAGACAGTAGAGATACTTTGGACCTACATGTAAACTTCTGGGTTAGCTTCCCTAGACAGGTCGGGGTGCAACCTCACATGCATGTGCTGCAGGCTTCCAGAGCAGCCAGGAAGAGAGACGAAGCCATGTGTCACGAGTCCTTTCCGGTCTGCCCACTCTGGCCTCTCACTTCAGGCTTCGCCTCCATCTGCCCCAATCCAATGACAACAAAGGCTTGGAGGTGTGCTGGGCCTGCACCTCCCAGCTGTTCCCACAGGAGGATCTACCCAGCCTCGAGGTGGGTAACACGCCTGGTACCAACGAAGCACTGGAAACCAAGGGTCAAGGTGTCAGCCAGGGCACACGCAGTAGCTGGGGGATGGGGAAGCAGAGAGGAGGGTTCTGTCAGCTTTCTGTCACTGTGACAAAGCACCTGGCAGACCAGCTGAGAGGAGGAAGTATTGATTTAGCTCATGGTTTCAGAGGCTGCAGTCATGGTCAGCCACTCCATGGCTTTTGGGCTCTGACGAGGCAGAGACATCACGGTGGAGATGTCATGGGAGAAGAACTCAACCACCTCATGGCAGCCAGGAAACAGAGCACGTGGGAGCAAAGGGCTGGGACAAGCTCCTGAGGTAGGGTCCCCCAGGCCATACCCCAAAGAGCCTCTCCCTTCCCTTCTTGGTGTTCATTGCCTCCCCATCCCTCTCCAAGCATGAACTCATCAGTTCATGTGTTGTGAGGTCAGAGCCCCAGGGATCCATTCCCTTCTCAAAAGCACTACTGTGAACAACACTGTAGCACTGTAGAGACCAAACCTCTCCTCAGACACTCACCCTCCAGGTTGACCCAGGGCAGGGAGCAGGGGTGTGTGTTAAGCCCCACTGAGAACCACCATTTACCTCTCAGTACTGGTTTTCAAGGTCAGAAAAAGTTGGCGAGATGCCTTAAGATTATGAATAATGTTTTCTGGCAAAATGCAATTAAACTGTTGAATTGAAGGATCTCATTTCTGCTCCATTTGATGCTCAGAACTCCTAGTATATGGGGTGTGTGTGAGTGTGTGTGACTGTGTGTGTGTGTGTGCATGACTACATAGGCTGCTGCACACTAGCACTCAGGAAAGCATTAAGCAGAAAAATCTGTTTGAAAAATGTTCCCCAAGAGATTAATGATCCAAATAGAATACATTCATAAAAGAGAAAGAATGAAGGAATATCATATTTTCATACGCCAGAGTACACATTCATTTAACTGTCTTTATTTTTTTCTTATCACAAAGAGACTCCAAGAAATGTAATTGCAAATATAGTCAAAAGTTAATTATACTATTATAAATTATATCCTTTTACTACTCTCTGGAGAACACCAGGAGTTTCGGGTGAAAGACGGGTATAAAATGGATTTTTGTAGTTAATACATGATTTATGTCATTGGGTGTAAACGTAGTGAATTCCCACTCTGTGTAGTGGAAACAGGCAGGAGTAGAATGGTGTCTACTCTGGAACCCTAAGAAGCCCCAGCACCCCACTGCCACGGTGCTGTGCACGCACCTCACACCCTGCGATCCACAGACCTGCCTCCTGCAGGGGTGGGCGCAGTGAGCTCAGCCAACAAACAAGGTGAGGCTGACACGGAAGAGGGGGAAAGAAAGCTGCAGGGTCAAGACTTTGCGATTTAAATATTTTTTGTAGATACTGCTTGAATTTTAGTGGACACAGGACCCCTGTAGGTTTTTCATAGGGTATGGTGTAATAATTCATTGCATGTATAATGGACAATTCAGAGTAATTTGCATTTCAGTCTTCTCAAACTCTTAGACTCTTTCATCAAGTTATCTCGAAATATATGAGAGAATGTTTAAAACTACAGTCGCCGCGGTGTGCTACAGCAGGAGAGCGCTTCCCCCAGGCTGAGGCCTGCCCGCTGGCCTCCCTCCACCCTCCCCAGCCCTCCCCCAGCCTCTTGGGACCGTAATTTGGCACTGTACTGGTGTGAGAACACACAGAAGTGAGAACTGCAGTATTTTTCAGTCTATGCCTGGCTTATTTTATAAATCTTCTGTCCATTTCAGACAAATGAGGTTGTGCATACACTGTGGTTCTTGTGAACACACAGACCTGGAGGGTTAAAAGAAGGAAGAGAAAAAGCAAGCAAAACAAATGTGGTGCAAGGGTGTGTCCTCACAATCACGTCACCGGGTCCTCACACCGTCCCAGGGAGGCGGGCGTTACTGTCCCACCCTAAGGATAAGGATGACCCTAGCACGCAGGAGCCTGAGGCAGGACTGATGAAAGATCAGGGTCAGCCTGGGCTACACGGTGAGCTGAAGGCCACCTGGACTACACAGTGAGACCCTGTCTCAGAGACGGAGGGCAGCAGGAGGAATGGACGGAGGCACCAAAAACACTCAAGTCCCAACATCAATTGAAGGATAAAGACGACACATCTTTGGCTCAGGACAAATTTCAAGACTCATAGTGTCTCTGGCCAGAAAGACTATTTTTAAATCCAGAATGGGTCACAGTCTTCATTTTCTTACAATATCAACAATTCAGGCCTGACAAGCCACGGCCGCTCCAGGGCTAGAACCATCGGCGTTTCCTGAGGTCCGTGCCATGTTGGAACTTGGGGCGCTCTGCTAAGTGGCTGTGAGCCTGCTGGAGGCACTCAGGGTAAGAATCAAACATCCATCCCCACCTCCCACCACCCCCATTAGCAAGTGGGAGCCAGAGATCTGAGCATCTCTTGGGAGGATGAGAATATGCAATATAGAAAATAAGGGGGATTTCCTTCTACCATCTCTTTGAAGGCAAACATTTTTATCACTGTTTTGCTCTGTTCTGATCGATGGTATTGCTCTATTTAATATTCTGTTTTTATAAGTTCAGTATTTCCTTCCATTTTGCTGTACCTGATTCAAAGAACAACTATTGTGAAGAAAATGAGATATACTATTATACCTATTACTGTTATCCTGGTAATCTGCTGTGAGGTTCTGTACCAATTTCACTACACTGTCTTAATTGGCTTTGTTCTGTCTTGTTCTGCTGCATTTTACTACCTTCAAAAAAAAAAAAAACCAAAGGACAAAATTATAAGAACTCAAAGAAAAATATCAATAATTCAGTAAATTTAGGAATTCATTTAGGTTAAAAACCACTTTTAAAACTACAAATTAGTTTCAGTTTAATGCTTGTAAATTATTTTTATGTTAGTGGAAATATAAATAAATGAGCAGGTTTTCTACATTTTAGATTTGGTTCCTGGCTCCTTTGTTTATTTATTAGTTGGTCTTGGAGAATGTTATTTGGCTGTGAAGGTACTCAAATACCATCTTATAACATAAATAGATTTTTGACATGCCTAGATACCTAACTCCTACATAGGACTATTTTTTTTAGGAAATAAGATGTATTCTGGTTTATAAATAACTGATTTACAAATGTCAGAATACAGCCTGCCATTAAATGGAGATAACCTGTAACTGAAATTGAGGCTCAGGTTTATCCATTTACTGGTGGGTAACCAATCTAGGTTTTAAAATTTATAAAATAACACTAGTCCTATGTATGTCATAATTCTACTATATTAAGTGACATAATCCATCTCAGAATGCATTGAAAAATGATAATACTGGTGTGATCATTACTATCATTATTTCTTAAATCTGTGTCTGCTTTTTAGTCAGCAACAGTAGAAACTAAGAAGGGTTCTCATCATATATTTACATTTATTGTAAATAAATATGTCCATTTATCATTTATTTATCTATCTACCTAGGTATCTATCCATTTGTTTTGGTTTTTGATTCAAGTCTAAAAAATAAAGTTCTCAGTTCATGGCATGGCTGCACACTAAAAAACAGAATTATTTCCTGATAGAAAATGTCACGCAGTCGAGGGCAGTCCCCTCACTTTACAGGCTGCTTATGCCACTCATGACAATGCACACAATAGATCCTTAAAGATGATTTTTTTTTGTCAATGAATTTAGTTTAATCAACAAACACTGTAGACTTTCTTCATCCATTTTGCTTGGCTCTGGATCTATTTGTTTCTTTTTTATTGTTGGCTGCTTCTGGATCTGTTTGTTTCTGCAAAGCAACCCAACCCTGCAAATTTAACGTACTGTAAGACTCCCTCAATTCATTTTTATTCATTCATCTTCATAAACAAATCCATGCTAATGAAAGAGCTGTGTTTCTTCATATGAAACTACCCGAAAGGGCCTCCAACAAACAAAGATTAACTAATACTAAGAAAAATCCACACTAAGTGGAGTATTTGGTGCAGTATGAAATCTGCACACTACTCTACAGAAACACAAAGCATGGTGACTATTTCTAGTTCAAGTGTGTGCGTAGGCAGTCGAAGACAACAGTCTGCCCAAGCTAAGCCAATCACCGATAGAGGCAAATCAGCATTACCAAACCATCCAGGAAGCTGAGTCTAATTTTTCAGTTTCGATATAATCTTGTGTTAGCCTCGGTTTATAAATGCTACAAATCCAATGGCAACTACATGAAAGAATACTACTGCATTTGAACTAAGAATCAGATAATAGGTGTCTACTTACCATTTCCCTTTGAGGTACAAGCCAACAAGAGTGACAAGACATTCTGAGATTTGAGAAAAATGATTAAGGAGAAACAAAGAGACCCTCAGACCTATCTCTGTTTCTTTGCATTTCAATAACTACGCACCTAGCCATGGTCACAGTGTGACAGCTCTAGGTGGCCACTGGTTGACAAGGCTGTGGGATGAGGCAGTGACTTATTCCTGAGGGGTAAAGGTAAGGGGTAAAGGTAAGGATGCAGGAAGTGTCACCAATGCCACTCGGTTCATAGGCTCAGCAAATGACATGCTTGAAATGGTGACCATGCTAGCAGTCAGCCATGTTCTGAGCTGGCTGTTTGGGGCACTGTTAATGTCTTTCCCAGTTCTGTACATTTCCTATTGCTGCTGCACCAGATTGCCACACTCTAAGCAGCTTAACAAGTTCATTACATTCCAGTCCCACAGGTCAGAAGTCCTGCACAGGTCTCAAGGTCCCTAATCAAGATATCTTCTGGGTTTTCCACGGGTCCCCTGCCCTCGGTTCCTTGAGTGGTCTCCTGGCTTGGCTTGCCCTTCCTTCCCTCGTTCTAGAAGCCAGCAGCGTAGCATCTCTCTGACCCTGCTGTCACCATCACCTCTCTCCCTGACCCCACCGGGGAGGACCTTTCTGTCTCAGGATTTGTGTGGTTTGACTGGATCCTCCCGAATCACTCCACTACTCTCCCCAGCCCAAGGTTCTTACCAAAGTTCCAGCTTGGTGGCTGATTTTAGATGTCAACTTGGCTAAATTAAGGGATAATAATTAGGGAATGATAATGAATAATTAGTATTAATTAAATGGTAATAACTAATAGGTTGTTTATTCTCAATCATTGCATTAATTAGTCTCAGTGCTTCAGGAGGCACCAAGTCTGTGGTATGTTCTGCCGAAAGGGAAACCCAGGTGGCCGCACCTTTGAATGGACACTTGGGAGGCCCTGGGTGCTCCTAAGAATGAGAGCTGCTTTTAAGCAAACTGTCTAGGGCTCTGTTCCAAGCAGGGAAGGTCCACCCTTGGTGTGAGCAGTCACCATCCAATCGTTTGGAGCCCAGTGTCCACTGCCTGGCTGACCTACCCCAGCTAGCTCCTCCCTCTGCTCTTGGAACTCTGGGGTGTCCTACTTTTGGACTTGGGAGCTCATGCCAGCACCCTCCCTCTCCCTGGCTCTCTTCAGTCTCTGCCGTGAGCTGCATCTTAGCTTCCCTGGCTCTGACGCCTTCAGACTGTCAGTTCTCAACTTCTATACTGCATGAGCCAATTCCCTTACCAAACTACATCCCTTGTCTCTGTGTGTCCTATTGGTTCTGTCTCTAGAGAATGCTCACTAACAGTCCTTTTTGCCAGTGAGTATGAAATACTCACAGCCCTGGGTTTAGGACAAGAGCATTTTGGAGAGGCCATTATCAGACAGAGTCTGCCACTGTCACCCGAAGATCTACAAATCCTTTGTCGTTCATCCACTGTAATGGCAAAAATCTTCCCAGCCACTGTAGGAGTCATCTGGAGACAGATCACAACTAGAGAAGCAGTTTTGCTTGCTGCATATTAACCCTGAAAACCCACTGTTGTTTCTACTCACTTATGTGGAGGACACTGAAAGGTTCTCTTGACATGTGCCACGGTGACCACCGCTGGGGCACAGCTGCGCTCTCTGAGTCCAGCTGCGCTCTTTTTTCCACTGGTAAACACAGCATCTCCCTACAATTCTGGGTTTGGAATATCTTTCATTAAACAATTTTCTTATTTAATGACCAATATCTGTAAAAATTTAACAGTAACCTGGAAAGCAGTGAGGCATTTCCCACATTCTGTGGGATGATCTGCATTTTTTAAATGCAGTTTCTGAGCAGTTGGGGTGAAATTAGTTTGTAGAGCTCTTGGAGACTGAAGAGTGGCCAGTACAATGGTGTCTGTCCAACCAGTAGGACTCGGATGATAATGATCTCAATACTCTTAGGACTAATTTCAAACAATTATATTTAATTAAATTTTCTTTGTTTCTTTATTTGTTTATTTTGGAAAACCTATTACATGGATCAGGGTAAGATAGGCTGTGTTGCAGCACAGAGAGAGGGAAATCCTGCTATTTCAAAATAATCTAATATTAGTGTATTTTTTTCTCAAACAAAACTCAGTGCAGCTGGAAACTGTGACTGCCACTGGGAGGGTGCACCAGCTGTGAAATGCCTCAGCTAGAAAGCAACACAGTCTCTTCCCCTCGTGACCATGGGCCAGAAATAGCCACAGGGCCCTAACCTGAGTCCTTAGGAGACTGAGTAATCTGGGGGAAGACAGCAACATCTGGTGAGGCTGATTGTCTCTGCCTCTATCACTTTCCTCCCTTCCAGCTACTTACTTGGCCTTCTTGTTAGGAAAGATGAACAGATGGAGGTTGAAACAAAATCAACCAAAGCCCTCATCCAGATGCCTTCATTAGTGCACTAACATTTAGAAGCTCAGGGGATTTCTGAAAGTAAGATCATTTCCTTTCTCTAAGACAAACTCTCTGAAAGTTACTGCATTTGTTGACACATTACAATGAGGCTGTGTCAGCTTGAGACGTCTAGAACTTTAGCCAAGTAGCTCACCCTGGGGCGCAGAGCACGAGCCCTGAACACTCTAGGTTGCTGTTCATTGCGTCAGCTTGAGGAGTTTGGAAGTTGAACTACGTGATTCAGCAGGGGCCCGGGGTCCTACTTTGTAAACATCCTCGACCTGTGCAAGAGGAGGGCACAGAGATGGCTTGGGTATAAAGGGCCCCGCAGGGCAGGGAGCTGCATACAGTAAAAAGGAAATGAGGAAGGCCCGAGCGCCGTTTCTTCAGAGGAGCTCTGGTCTCCAAGTTCTGCTTGGACGTCTTCTCCTGGCTCCTAGTGCAGACTCTCCAGCTTCTGCCTGGTGCCCCTCAGCCTTCCATTGCAGACCCACCAGCCTCCTGGACCCTCACAGAACACTGCAGGGAGCTCTAGACCTCGGCCCGGACCCTCAGCCTCCAGCGTGCAGACACTCCCTCCCTCTGCAGGCTCCCCCATCCGACGCTGACTGGCCACCCTAAGCCAGCCCCGGAATTTCTCACATATCGGTATATCTTGCATTAAATCTGTCTCTCTAGTGAACCCTGACTGATACAGTTACCTTATGTGTCCAATTTAATGACAATCACAGTAGTTTCAGTGGCTCTTTGAAGTTACATCATTAGTCTCTCTCTGGCTGCTTTTGCTTTGGATGCTAACTCGGATATTCTCCAAGCTTGTACTTGACAAAGGAGCTTGAATTCCACTTTCTCACCTGTGTTACCAGTTAACATACAAACCAGTGTAATTTGTAAATATTTTACTCAAATAGACATCATGGTCTTTGAAACATTTTCCTATAGCTTTTTAAAAAGACATCTTTCCTGGAAGCAATGAAACTACAAATTGCTAGCTTGGAGAGATGTGGTAATTTGAAGTCGCATCCCTAGTTAAGCAACATCAGTTCTCCAGGGTAAAGACACCCCACTGTTCTGGTCATCTCTGTTCAGATATTCAGCTTCCATTTTTAATCATAATGGCTGCTTTCCACCAAAGTCTACAAAACAATTTTTTTGTAATGAAATACTAAGGTAAACTCATATAAGCTGGTGACATTTTTTTTTTTTTTTGAGTGAATGAAATTAGTCTTCTCTGGTTACCTTTCCAAACTAAAACAGAGTTTAAATGAAGGTAGCAATGAATTCTAACCTTTCTATAGACCCTTCCTGGTCCAGAGTCTGGGTACAGATGTGACAACTGCTGTCATGGAGACTAATCTTAGACCTCCAGCTTGGGGGTTGGAGTGATTAGGGCATCACAGCCTCTGGGAAAGGTGGGGAGAGAAACTTTGGCCCTTTAATGAAACAGACGGATATCAAGATTCACACTGTCTCATGAGGACACCATGGTTTATTCAGTCATCCAGTAAATACTTACTAGCGTCAGACAGTGTTGGAATCTGTAATCTACGATGAACAAGAAGGACCTCACCTTCGACCTTTGAAGAATAAAGTCTAGTGAGAAAGAGGATGCTGAGCAAGACAGTAGGTGAAAACAATGAATTCCAATAAAATACTTAGAAGCAATGCGGAATGTCATGAGAAATAACAGGACACTAGTGCAGAGAATACCCGGGGGTGGGGTCGGGGTGCTGTGCGTGAACAGGGGCTGCACCCTGTGAAGCAGAGTGGACAAAGAAGCAGAGTGGACAAAGGCCTGTTTCTGGCCTGAACTCAGAGTCAGAGGTGGCCCAGATGGGCCATCATGGGCCAGGCTGTTCCATCAGCTCCCCGGGGCAGTCATGCATGTGGGCAGGTTCCCGTGGTGGTGGTGGTGGTGGCGAGGGAGGAGTGGAGGACCACCCTCATGGATTAGGGTCATCAGCAACACTTCTTGGGTTTCATTCCAGCTATAAGCACCTCACACAGATGAGTCCATTTTACAGATAAGGAAACTGAAGCACAAAGAAGTGGGTCACGCAGTAGTTTATGTGGGCCTCATACCTAGAATTTCTGACTCCATGCCCCAGCCTGGCCTCCACTGTTTCACCTTAAGAAAGGTGTGGATCACCTGAGGGCATCCCAAAGTGTGGAGAAGTAAGAAAGGAGCACAGGCCAGGCCCTTGGAAAGCTGCTGGAGCTGCCGCCATATGAGATTCTGATCAGAATTAGGACTCATATTTTTCGTGGTAGCCTGAAAAACAAAGGCTGAACCTCAACTGCAGTGGGGAGGTGAAGAAGGAAGGGTTTGGAGAAAAGAAAGAACAGAGGAGGCTCATCGACCACATTTTACCAACATAATGATTACTGTACACCTCAGCCAGCAGTATTTTTCAACATGTTCCTGTCCCATGCAGCTCCACACATGGAAATCCCTCAAACCAGCCAAGCACAGGATGCTTCCTCTCCAAGGCCTCTCCCTTTCTTGTCTTGGTTTGGCACCTGGACCCTGAATCAGCTCCTACTCTGGCCTTCTGAGCTTAGAATTAGAAGTACATTTTCTAAACTGATGTCTGTCTTTGCATCAAGATTTGATCTCAGAACTTTCTGGCAGATCTGTCCTATTTCCAAGTCTCTGGTAGGCTGCATGCTGCCCTGTCAACCCCTAAAACCCCAGGTCCTCCTCCCACCCCTGCTCCACTCGTCCCCAGTGGACACAGCCTTTCCTGCATGCCCAGCTCTCAGCGCCATTGCAGGCTCACAGGCAGCCTGCTGGAGTCTTCAGGGACGCAGACTCGCGAGACCTGCTAGTCAGGTCACCGCAACTGGACTAACTGAAAAAGCAAAAGTAAGCGCCAAAATCTCAGCTTTTCCCAAACAGGAATAAACACTATAAAATCCACTAAAAATTTAAAGAAGTACCAACATGGCATGTGGTGGAGATGAACAAAGCATATCAGGGAGTGTGTACAGCAATTTTATCCATTTTAAAACCAAATGTTCAGGCTCAATGTATATTTCCATAAGCAAACATGTGACTGGGGATATTAGAATGTTTTGAGTCTATGAAAATATGTGAGACAATGCAGAGAAACGCTAAGCTAAAGAATGTATCCAAGAGCAAAGAACAGAGCCAACCTACACATTCGGGTACTAATTTCCAATTAGTTGTTCAGTTTGTTTTGGGGTATTGGCCCTAGCTGCAATAGTCCACTCCTGGTCTTTAAAAGTGAACAGTGGCAGAGTGGGCCAGAGCCCCGGCTCTGGCCTTGGCCCTGCTGTGTTTGATGGTGGCCAAATCATGTGACCTGAAAATATTTTACAGTCCCGAAGGGTTTTTAAGCTCCCGAATTCACGCAAAGGTTCAACTCTTGGTGTCCTGACTCAGCGTCAGCACACCGGCCATCCCTGGGCACTAGGCCCTTGGGAGAGCTGCAGGGAAGAGCAGAGAGGAAGTTGTGACCAGCTTGACAACTGGGCGCAGTTCCGACTCAGTGTGAGACTTCCTCTAAGAAGCCTCCCCAAGTCCGCCACAAAAGCAGCTTGGCACCAACCCGGTCACACGTCTCTGGCTTCCCTCCCTCCTCTTGGGAAAGCTATTCAGAGCGAGGAATCCCTTCAGAACACCTTAATAAGAAGGACTCCTGTCGTGTGGTCTTCTGGCTCTGGACTCTGTGTCCCCACTTCAGGGGACAAATTTGCCTCTTTGGCCCTCTGCCTCTGGCTTCTCTTTCTGTTCTGGGAGGTCTGAAGTTGGATGAAACTGTGTGTGAGAAAAGGTGGCCCTGGTGTCATGCACTCCCACGGGCAGGATGGAAGAGAGGACCTCACACCTGCAAAACAGGTGAATCTTCCTTCTCCTCGCTTCTCTGCTTCTCCACACGCTGAGCTCTCACCTTTCTTTGATGTGATCAGCGAAATGTTGCTCCTTTCCATCCTTCCTGCCACAGCTCCCACCCTGCAGGGATGGCAGCCTGTTCTCCCACCCACGTCACAGTCTCGGAAGACCCCTCACAGGCATCAGGGACAGAGGTCTGGGTTTGAACTCAGTCCCTGGAAGGATGAAAGATGATCTAGTCTGAATGTTTGTGTCTCCCTCCACCCCAATTCCCTGTTAAAATCCTACCCCATGAAGTGATGGCTTTAGGAAACAGGGCTTTGGGACCTGATTACATCATGGCGGTGGAGCCCTCATGAAAGGGATTAGTGCCCTTATAAAAGTCCCCAGAAAGCACCCCCACCCCCACACCACATGAGATACAAGGAGGAGCTGTCTGCTGAGGACTAGGAAGTTGGCCCTAACCAGACCCCAGATTTTCCAGGGCCTTGTGCCTGGACTTCCCGGCATAAAGAACTGTGAGAAAGTAATGCTTGTTGGTTCCAGCTACGCCATTTATGGTGTATTAACGACCCAAGCAGTTTAGCCCAGGTCAGGTTTTGAGAGGGAGAGGAAGCACCTCAGTGAACAGGAGACAAACCCTGCCATTTAACCCCCTCTCGTTCGCTCTCTTCTCCTGCCAAGTTGCCTCCTAAGGATGCTATTGAATTTTAAGCTTTCTGCCTGCCAGGAAATTGAGCCTCAGTTTGAAAGGTGCAGGGATGGAGGAGCTCAGGAATTCTCTGCCTTCTCGAGGTCTCCAATGGCCTGCACTCTCTTTGATGACCACTGTGCTTTGATTATAAATCTGGCAGCTTAGGTTCAGCATCAAGGGAGTGCCTTGTGACCTGCATGGTGCTCAGTCACCCTAGTCCGTGTTCTCCCACTGGCAGCTAACCCGGCCTGCCAACCCAGCTCCCTACAGCATGGCCCGCTGCGTGTGTCTTTCTGATAGGTCATAGCTCTTTGACAAGATGGTGCTTGTTATGTTTGTGATAAAAAATGGCCTCCCACAGGTCTGATTGCCAGGGGATGGGGTTTGGGGAGCTGACTGGCTCCTGAGGGTGTAACTTCATCACTGGATTAACTGATTGATGAGTTCATTAGCTGAATGGACTTAATTGGGAAGGTGGGGCCTAATTGGATAAATCGAGACATAGGAGTGTGGACTCAAAGGGCATATTTTGTCCCTGGTCCTTTCTTTTCTGGCTTGTCCTCTCTGTTCCTCCTGGGCTGTCATTTGAAGAGCATCTTCCCTTACCACGCCCTCCTTCCATAATATTTTCTCTCACTTCAGGCCTAAAGCAGTGGCATCAACTCACCTGCAGACTGACACCATAGACCAAACAGAAGTCTTTCTTCCTTTAGGTTGGTTCTCTTGGGCACCTTGGCACAATGAGGAAAAGCTCTATATTCATGGACTTCTTTGCTAAAGTAAGGCTCTACATTTCAAATCAATTGCCAGGCTCTATGAGTTTGAAACTGGAGACACCCCTGGCTTCCTGCTGAGAATCACTCAGTGGCCAAGTCCAGCATAACACTGCCATAAAACTGCCTTTGCAGGGATTTAACAGCTGAGAACTAAACAGTTTGCTTCTAGATTGCCTTTTCCATTCTGCTCCTGTTCCTCTACCTTGCAAATGCTCTCTAAAATCAAGGTTAACTTCTGTCACCACACTTCTGTCTCCTACATCCAGATGGACCCAGCCAGGCTAGGGACACCAAGACTCTGCCTACAGCTTTAAAAGCAATTAGTGATTGTTTTCTTCTTGCTAATATTTTAAAACATCTAACTAAAATCACCATAACTCAATATAAAAATTCAACACTCTTCCCACATTCCCAGAATTCTCAGCCACCCTCTAAAATAGCTTTGAGAGTATTTGTTCTTATACCCTTTGTGGAAATAAATAGATACAGCCCATCTCCATTTTCTTAAGAACGGATACAAAAGTCCAAAG
The DNA here is from genome assembly GCA_004027455.1 of Hydrochoerus hydrochaeris. Taxonomy (NCBI): domain Eukaryota; kingdom Metazoa; phylum Chordata; class Mammalia; order Rodentia; family Hydrochaeridae; genus Hydrochoerus; species Hydrochoerus hydrochaeris. The sequence goes on from PVLA01006289.1 coordinate 78,933, forward strand.
GAAGAGTGCAGTGGTTCTACGGATAAGAAGGGGAAAGAGACCCTCCTGCCCTGGACCGGAGTTTGGGCGCGGATGTGGGGTTTATAGCTCCTCCTGCAAAACTAACTGTGCCCCTTGAACGTCTTCCAGAGCTTCATGCCTTGTCTAGCAAAGCAATCGATTTCTTCCTGTCTCACAAATGTTACACGGACACCAACAGCCAGGGGAGCAGGAGGGCGACCTTTTTATTTTCTGCTTTTGTGCTTTTAATTTTGTGCTCTGAGGAAGAAATGGATGGATTTCTTTTTTCTGGTTTCCCCCAGCTGCACTGCTGTAATGTTCTTTCTCTTTAGTTTTGGTTTATTCCCTTCATCAGCAGGAAAGATGTGAAGACTTCCTTGCTGTGAGGCACTGCCCAGGGTCAGAGGCACTCAGGGTGCGCTGGACACCACTGCCAGGTCCCTGGTGACACTGAGCTGTGGGCCTTTAGGAAGCAGGAAGTAGATGAAAGCCAAGCTCACAGTGGCCGTCTGATTTTGGTTGCTGTAGTGGAATACCACATATTAGCTGTCGTTTGTTTGTTTTGAGAAGGATTCGCTGCGCTCACGGTTCTGGAGGCTGGAAGCTCACAGCTGCAGCAAGATGTGCTGAGTCCCAACGGGGTGGAGGGCGAAAGGGTGAGAGAAGTGGGTGACAGAGGGAGGGGATGAGAGAACGGTGCTGGTGCAGGGCTCACTCTCTCTAAGCCTTAATCCATTCAGAAGGCCTCTGCTGCCTTAGGCCAATCACCTTTTACCAGGCCCCACCCCCCCACACTGTTCACTGGGTCGAAATTTCCAACACAGGAATTTAGGAGACACACCCTGAACACAGCACCCAGTAGGAAAGTCAGCTACTTCCCTGGGACCTTGGGATTTTCACACTTTTGTAAAACTCAGGCCAACTCGACATTTACTACTGAGAATGTCCTTTCCTTGCACTTCCAAAAAAGCTGTTAGTCCTCACATCTGATTGAGTTAATTGTGATTTAGAATCACCAAATAAGGACATTCTGAATTTGGAGTAGAATTTGATGTAACATTGATTACGGATTCTCTCTACTGTTAGAATTATGTGTATAATGTCATTTAATTCTCACTGCAACTCTACAAGAGCAGGCCTAGTTCTGTCCCCATCTTGGGCTACTTGGAATTAAGAATGGTACCATGGTCCAGGTCTGTCTGACGCAAGTCCAGGTCAGTAGTCAGGACACATAATTGCTGTCTTGCGTGCCGCACATCTTACAAAAGAGGAAACGGAGGCCTTTTGGGGCAGGGCTGTTCAAGCTCAGCATGATAATTAGTGGTAGGGTGAGGAGACCGACCCAGTGCCCCAGGTTCCCGTTTCATCCTGGTTCCATTGTGCCATATTGCAAAGCCGGGGGAAACAGCAGCTCTTTACTTAACTCCAGTAGAATTTGACTGGCCCAGATACAATTGGTCACTGATTTTTAAAGGACAGTCCCACTGGGCCAAGGGCATTGTTGCTGGAAGACAGATGGGGCGAGGCAGCATCATAACATCTGCTGGAATCTCAGGTTAGTGGGAAAGTACCCTGGCAATTCCCCTCCCACTAGATGGCCTTAAACTCACTTCAACTTGGCCACACACATTATAAAACCTCTCTCAGACCTACCAGGGACAAAAATATCATTTGAGTTATCTTTGCCTATAAAAAAATACATTTATACAAATAGATTTGCAAAAATTAAATCCAGGGCCAGGGGTTTAGCTTAGTGGTACAGGCACTTGCCTGGCAAGCACAAGGTCATGACTTTGATCCCTGGTACCAAAGGAAAAAAAAAAATCAGTGTTGGTCTATCTTCTATACCCAGAAAAAATTAAATCCAGTCATTTCCAGACAGATGCCACTAACAGATCTAACAGTTATAAAAATGAGTGGGCCCGTTCTATTCTCCTGTCCTGCTAGACTTTGCACACAGGGAGGATTTGGTCTACAAGATGAGATTCTAAACATCCCCTAGATGCATGAACTTTGAAAGAGCCTGAAGACAGCTCTCGAGCTTCCTTTCAGAACAACTGAGTTAAAAGTTTAAAGTTTCGGCTCATTCAGGTAAATCAGTACCATCCACAATTTACTGCTGTTGCTGTTGCCTTTGTAGGAGGAACTCACATGTTGAAGCCGTAGCTCTCATACCTCACTGTGGCTGGATTCAGAGGCAGGGCCTTTGAACAGGATGCAGGTAAAAGGGGTCCTAGAGGTGGGCCCCAGTCTATTCTGAGGGTTTCATCTAAATGAAAGGAAGCTACATGGCAGACCGTCCAGAGGAGGTCTATGTGAGGCACACTGGAACATGCAACCACGGAGAAAGGCACGACAAGAGACAAGCCTTGCCAGCACTTTGACCTGCAGGACTGTGAGAAAATGACTTTCTATTCTCTAAGCCACCTAGTTTATGGTGCTGCATTATGACAAGCTAATGTGTATCGGGAAGATAGATATAACAGAAACTTTGCCATTCTAACCATTTCAGGATTACAGTTCAGTGGCATTAGGAGCATTCACACTGTTGTGGACCGTCACCACTGTCCAATTCCAGATCTTTTCATCTTCCCCAAGTGAAGTCTCAAGCTCATTTAACTCCCTGTGCCAGTCCATTTGCCACCATATGCAATGTGCCTGGTTGCCTGCTCTGGGCCAGCCCAAGTCCAGACAGGGTTAACACATATGAGGACAAGGAGGAGAGAATCCGCGAGTAAAGGCACAGTGTGTGAGGATATTCAGGAAGGGCTGGCAAGTGGCCTCTCTAAAGGTACCAGGTCTTGGTTGAAACTGTACTCCAGAGCCAGGCTCATCACCCACTCAGCCAACTGTCTCGCTTGCCAAAAAGATAAAGTAGCAATTGTGACTCATCTGTCCTTCTAGAAAGGCTCAGTGATCCCCAGGCAGATCCTTAATAAAATGAATAATCACCTCTGCTTTAGCCGTTAGACATCTTCAACAGCTCAGCAGATTAAGTAAAGGTGTGAGCAATGGGGAACTAATCAGTTCCAACACTGCCCTGCCCCTGGCTTCTGAAGAGACTCTCTTCCCCCTAAAGCTAACTGGAGAGAAGCACAATCTGAAAAGTTGTGGGAACCATCCAGGATGGAAAAGCGAAATAAATGATAACACAGAGACTGAGAGACCAACAGAGCTCAGACTGCAGGTCACAGATGGGCTCTGTAAACACACAGATGCAATGAGAGCTTATCTGCAAAGGAATCTGTCCTAACTTGCTCACCGCTTGGACCATTTAGTAATGATGAGAATTTAAAATAAGATGATCCAGGTAAAAGTGGGTATCAACAGCTTCCTGCAGTGCCAGCTGCTCTCAGAGAGTCTTACACAGCGCACTCTGTCTATCCTCCCCGTCCTTAGAATGCGCAGCCTGCAGACAGATGTACTATTGAGGCCTGAGCTACAACCAGGAAAAGCGGTTTCTTGGCGTCCGACATCATACCAAAGTACATCTCCCAGAAAGGGCATGAACGCCGAAGTCCAAACAGCACTGCCGCTGGACACACAAGCTCTGCCTGCAGAGACGTGAGTGTGTCTCGTGACTTCTGGAGTGAGCCTGAAACTCACACTCACAGATTTTGAAGGGAATGTCCAGCTGCCGTGTCCACAGGGCATCACACTCACTAAGTATCACTCGTGGTCTTCTTTCTCCGCTGAGCATGGTTCGCAGTTCAGGCTCCCAAACCCAGAGGTGGATTGATGTTAGAGCTAACTTGAATTTTGCAACATTTTGGGGAGCCAGGCCTGCACTGCCACGAGGTGAGTTCCAGCTCCCCGGTGCTAGCCTGGGGAGAGTTTGGGACCATCGCTCCTGGTGTCTGGGTGCCTGCCCAGCCCCCTAGGACACTGGAATAGGCTCCAGAGGTTTCCAGGCTTGAGTGGACCACACTCAGCAACCTTCATTCAACCAAGGGAGCCAGGCCCGTGCCACAAGGGGAGCCAGACCCGTGCCACAAGGTGGGGGCCAAGGCCATGTCAGTCCCAGAGCTGAGGGCGCAGGAGGTGATTTCCAACATGCCCAGGGAAAGCTTTGGAACATTGCTGGAAACATGAAAATATAGGAAAATGACAAAAGGAAAGACCAAAATGCACTCTCAAACCTCCAGCCCATCCCAAGAAAGCCTAGGAGCCATGGACATAGAAGAAAATACTCGTCATACACCTGAAATGCCTGAAATGATGTCAACTGAAATACAGAAGCAAGTAAGGGAAGCTATGAAGGAACTCAAATCAGAAATAATCTCCCAGGTAAAAGAAGAAATGATAAAAGTAGTGAAAGAAATACTGAACACATCTAAAGAAGACACAACAAAAAAATTAGAGGAACAAAGCAAAAAGATAGAATCCCTGAAAGAACAGTATAAGAAACAAACAAAATACAGGAAGCAGATTCAAAGAGACATACAGGAAATCAAAAATTCTATTGAAAGTTGCCAAAATTGCCTCAACGAAACTGAAGATAGAATTTCAGACCTCGAAGATAAGATTGCAGCTAATGAACAGGAAAGGAAAGATCTTCTAAAAAAAAATTTTTTGGCAACATTTCAGTGTTAGATGGTTTCAAATCAGAATGACTTCTGTCAAATTTTGCAATGTTAAGCCGGTATAATTTGGAGTGTCAAGGATGAGTAACTTTGTCACTGAATGCATGTGAGGCTGTATGTGAAAGATGTTATATGCAGATCTAATTATAGACTCATCCCTCTCTTATTTGTGCATTCTACATTCATGGTAAGGAAGAAAACACTCGGGAGATAAAAATGAGACTATGAAAAAATATACAAAAAATGGGAATTTTGTGGATTGGCTTTGTGTATTGATAACCAAAACCAAAACTATTGAGTGTTCAGACCTATTTACTGCCTATCTCATAATTACAAAAATTGTTTTGATTGTGTGTAATGTTACCTTCTCTTATTTATAACACACATTGTTTCAATGACTTTGATTATTTTTTATGTTTATCTATAGGTCATTGAACCTGAGCTTGGGAACACTCAAGTATGCTTTGGAGTCAGATAAAATAGTGAGTAATCTCGGGTTGGTGTCTCCCACTCTGAGATGATAATAAGAACCAAAAATCCTGACCCTTCACTTAGAGTTATAATTGAAGCAAACACTGGGTCAAACGATGAACACCATTATCCCAGCTAAACTTGACACGGAGATGCAGAGCATTCTATTTGTATTACTCTTAATGTGCCGGTAAGGAAGTTGATATTTGGAGTTAGCTAAGTAACTTGTTTTTGGTCTAAGAAAGGCTGATAAATAAAGGGATAGTAACTAAATACAACATTTTATGCTATTTTACTTCTTACTGATCTTAACTGCAAAATATAAGCAAAAATATATAACCCATATGGTTGTTGCAAAGATGAAATGAGATTACACATGTGATCAGCACCCCAGAGGCGAGGACATACTAAGTCACTGACACTAACCACCTTCCTAAGGTGAGTGGTAGGGTCCCAGTGTGTCCCACCATTCCAGAACTCTCCTTACAGGGTCTTAATGTAGACACACAAAATAACACTTTTAGCTAATGATGTTGGTAGCTGGAATTTACATCAACAAAAAACAGTGATACTGTTTTCCACTAAAGACATTAAGATGCTCAGCAATAAAATGTAATTGTACTGACGACAAAATTCATATGGTGCTGAAAGCACACTGGGGTATCTGTGCTGCATGATCGCGGGATGGTAATGTGTCCCCGGTGTTCATTTCCTGAGTAGACGCTTTTTTCTCCACAAATTCCTTCTTCTAAACCTAGGAAAGGAGAGAGCTGTCTTCACCTTTGTGTTACCACAGATCTGCACTAGATGGCAGTCAAGAGCAGAACCCTAGTTGTAGGCGAGGTTAATACCAGGCCCAGCACAGAGCCTGACGTTAGAAGGTACACAGTAATTGTTTATTTAATGAAGGAACACTTTTAACAATGTGAAGACCTAAGGCCGTGTGCCATGGGCTCTATCATGGATGTGCATATTGCCAGTGCAGCAGAATTTCCAACCTAAAATGAGTGACATTGCTTCACATATAGCAAGGGTGAGACTTAGCCAGCCAGAGGGGCTCTCACAGAACCCCAAGGGGAACCTGCTCTGCAGAGGGCCCCAGCTCCTTGCTTGGCTTCCACATTTCCATCCGTGGCTTTGAGCCCAAGTCTGCACAAAGTCCCTGGAGGGCTCAGAGCCTTGCTGAGATTTCAGGTGGTCCCTTCCAGCCAATTAGACACCTGGGAGGTGGAAACCACACGGGGGGAGGGGAAGGGGACCAGCACGCATGGCCAGGCCCAGGTGAGCACCCCTTTTAGCTCAAATGGAATTCCTCAAGATTCTACTCGTGAGACAACCGACTGTTCCTGTCTCCACCTGTCCCCTTCCCTGGTTTCTACCCCATGCTGTTGGTGAGACTATAAGCCAGTGAGTCAACTTACCTGCCCATCTATAAGATAAGCATGAAAACACATCTCAGAAATATAGGAAAGGCTTTAAAAAATAGTAGGTGTTAAACACTATCTTAGTTACTTTTTTTCACTGCTGAGACAAAATACCCAACACAAGTGAAAGGAGGAAAGGTTTATTTGAACTCACGGTTTGCAGGCTGGGTCCAAGGTAGGTTTTCATGAACAAAGGCCATGGCAGAGGAGAAACAGTTCATGGTGTGGCAGGCAAAAGGCAACAAGCAGCAAGCTGCAGCACCAAGCCTGCTTTTCTCTTTTATTTCATATAGGCTACAAGCCTTTTGGGAGGTGCCACCCCTCCCAGGGTGGGGCTTCCATTATTCACACCCAGAACTATGCCAATTCCAATCAGCAGACTAATTTAGTACTACACACCATTAATCCCAGCAGCACGCACCCTACATTTAGTCAGCTCCAAAAAACCCTACCCATGAGCACATGAGGCTTTGGGGCTACATCTAGATACAAGCCATAACAAGAACTGATGGTTAAGATTTAGTGCTAAAATGCTAAGTAAATATTAATTTCTTTGTCTTCCCCCTCCTCCCAGTACCAGCTGTCCTTCTCAGGCATTTACACTCATTCATGGCTTGAGATTATGGCAACTGATTGGCAATTGATTAAATATTTTAAATTAGTCTCAAGGCACAGTTAGCTCATCATATGGTGCTGCTGGAGTTTTTGTTCTGAACAAGTAGGGCTGGGAAGAACTCACTTTGCACACTTAGTAAAACACATAAAATAGCACATATCTGAAAGAATCTGCATTCCTAAAATATCAGAGCCAAAGCAACACAGCATGTGGACTGTTAGAATTTGCCTCAGACGTTATGGTGCTAATTTAAGATCAGAAACTGCCCTTACATATTTTGATTTTCAAAGCTTTGATATTCTCACTTAAGCTCCAACTCTTCTTGGACTCAGGAAGTGGATTTTTATCTGGCTGGCTGAGAAAAGGAATCACAAATGCTCTGTAGACATTTCTTTTCTCAGCCTCTCAAAGTGGACCAAGTCAATCAAAAGGAGAAAGGATATTATAGTTTTGATTCTACTCTCACCCAACTGTGTCTTAGGTTCAAAGTAAGAGAAGGATCAGACCCACCCGTGTTCCTCAGCAATCCTGCTAAACATCTAAGCTGAACAAGCTGGGCAGCTTGGCTTTTTGCCTTTACAAATTTTTGCTAAAATTGCATAATTCATATCTATGCTTCTCTCCCTTAAGTACTGGTCTGAGAAACAAAGCATCAGGAAAAACAAAATGTTCACAATGGAGACATAGCTACAGATAAAGGAAAACAAAATCTCTCCCCATTCCTGTGAATCTGCACTGTTACTAACAGCCCAGAAGCCAAGCAGCTGTGTTTCCAGCAAGGGGCAGAAGCACACCTGCCTCAAGCGCTAGAGGTCACTTTTCCCTCTGCAAATGGGTCTTTTGGAGCCATCATCTTTCCCCAACACACAGTACGGAAAACCCTCTGTAAAGTAGGCCTAAAAATTCACCTTTCCAAAGAGCTGTTTGGTTTGAAGGCAGGGATAAGACCAAAGGAAGTGGTGAAGGGAAACCAAGTCCACACTGGAAAGCTTCCTAGAAGCAAATACCATTAAAGTCAGGACTCTTGCTCCCTCCATCGGCAAAGCCACTGATAGACCTGAAAGGGTGGCAATCACCCAACCCCCTGTACTACTGTAGGAAAGGCTGCCTCCGTTCTTACAGAGTATATTTCAAGTTGTTCATGGGGTCTGCACTGTCAGGATCAGTCTTTACTAAAATTGCATGACAGGCAAGTTCACCTTCTAAATTCACCTACCAGTGCCCCAATTTGCCTCTAGCTGCCATCTTGTTCGTTAACAAGGCCTCCTCGTGGCCAGTCCTGCTCTCAGATGGCCATCAGCTGCAGAACTGCTTGTGGTACAGGTTGACCACAATGCTTCTCTCTTTTGTGTTTCTTCAAGAGTGGGTGCATGTGTGTATGTGAGTGTATATGTGCATATTTGTGTATGTGCATGTGCTTGTGTGTGCATGTGTATATATGTGTGCGTGTGTATGTGTGTGTACGTGTGTATGTGTGTGTATGTGCACACATGTGTGTATGTGAGTGTATGTGTGTGTGAGTGTATGTGTGTATGTGAGTGTATATGTGTGTATTTGTGTATGTGTGTGCACATGTGTGTGTGTATGTATATGTGTGTGCATGTGTGTATATGTGTGTATGTGTGTGTGCATGTGTGTGCAGGAGAAAGTGCCACTTCCTTCCTCTTAAATCCCCTGGCCTTAGCATTGATTTGGCACTTAATAGTTATTGAACACATTTTAAAAAAACAAATTTAATGAATTAAGGTATTAGCTGATGGTACCTTACGTTGATTTCCTCTGAGATATACCAGTATTTTAATAGACAAAGAACACAAAACTTCCAGGATCCAAGCAGCGAGAGGTCAGTCAGTGGGCACAGATGCCCACCCAGCACCTTCTCAGGCCATCATCCTGGCAGCCTCCTCAGCTCTCACAAGCACACGGTTCCGCTTATAAAGATATCCGCACTCCCACTGGTGAGGAAATAAGGTGGGCTTCCGCCTCCGCCTCCCGCCCCCCTTGCTGCTCACCTGCAGCAGCAGCACCGGGCGTCTGGAGATTCACATCCCTGACCTTTCTTGAGTTCCTTTTTGCACAGACCCGGCAAAGAGAAGGAATGATAAATTCAAGCATTGAGAGGTAAGACAGTAATTCCTCAGTGTCAGAAATGACAAAATAACTCACATTCAAAAAGCTCAGAAGTATCTTAGAGACTAACCACATGAATTCTTTTTAGACTCCCATGGAGAAGTGGGGTATAATCCTCCACTTTCAAATCAATTTGCAGAGGAAACAGATTCCCTAACTGAGATGACTTTTTATAATGAAAAGACAAGATGCAAAGGTCCAGGCCCTAAGAAGAAAGACTTAGGCTGACCCAGCCCCTCACCATCCACTGCATCTTCACCATTACTTTTCCCAAGAAATGTGAGTCTGACCTGGACCGTTTAAACAGGAGGCTCACAAGCAAGCTCAGCCCACTTTCCCAAGGGAAGCTATGATGTGCTCCAGTGTGTCCAGAGATAACTGCAAAATCTTACTGCGAAGTGAGTGTCTTGCTCACCTGGCAGATACTGATGTGGTTTGCCTGGAGTTGGTGCAAAGAGAAGAGGAGAGAAATTTGCTCAGATTAAACGGCAATTCATCGTACAAAAGGAAATTTAGATTTCCACAGTCTAATGACTTGCATTAAGAGTACCCCAATAGACTGGGAAGTGGGATCATGGAGCAGAAGGAAGATAGTCTAACCTGGAGGCCGCATCTTACAGGATTTTAAGCAAGTTACTTAGCCTACTCTTTACTTACAAATTTATTATTAATTTTTATCATGGTAAAAATACTTAACGTAAGTTCTACTCTCTCAACAAATTTTAAGTGTGCAGCATTTTAAGTGTTAGCAATATAGCTATTGCAGGTATAGGAGCAATTCCTGTGTAAGGCAACTCTAGAACTTAAACTTCCGTAGCTGAAACTGATCAGCAGCTCTCTGCTTCCCCCTCCACCCATGCCCCGGAAGCCACAGTTCTACTCTGTTTCTATGAGCTTGGCTTTTTAGGTTTCTCACTCCGGTGTACAGCCGTATGTGTCCTTCAGCATTTGACTTGTTTTGCTTACCACAGTATCTTCCAGATTCAGTTATATTGTTGCAGGCCACAGGATTTCGTTCACTTTCCAAGGCTGAATAATATTTCATTGTATGCATGGACCATGTTTTCATTAGTCATTCATCTTTTGGTGGACATTTATGTTGTTTTAGATCTTATTAGTATCTCTCCATGAGCATGAGGTTCATACATCACTTAAAGATCTTGATTTTAAGTTTTTTTTTTTTTTTTTAGGTGCTGGGGATCAAACTCATAACCTTGTGCCTTAGGCAGGCACTTATGCCACTGAGCTAAATCTCCAGCCCTGATTTTAATTCTTTTGATCTTATATCTAGCAATGACCTTACTGGGTTACATGCTATTTCTATTTCTAACTTTCGAGTAGTTGCATCACTGTTCTTCATAACTGATGCATCATTTTCTATTCCCACCAACAAGGCACAAAGTTCGAACTTCTCACACCCTTGCCAGTACTTACCATTTTATTAACATCTGCCCTAATGTTTCACTGGGGTTTTGACATTTATGTCCTTGATGATTAGTTACATTGAGCATTTTCTCATATATCTATTGGCTATTTCTACCTCTGCTTTGGAGAAATGTTTATTCAAGCCCTCTGTCCATTTTAACTGAGTTATTATTATATTTCTGGTCAATTATAGAAGCTTCTTGTGTATTTTTTATTTTAAAGAGGATAAAGCTAAGGAAAATAAAACAGAATTAAACCAATCAAAATAAAGCAGTATAAGTGATACAGGACTTCAAAACCTTACAAAAGCAACAATAGTTACCATAATGCCTTTTGTTGTCTTTAAAATAGTTGCAGACACCCTTGAACACAGTAAAAATAAAACAGAACAATAGAATAGAAACAATAAAAACAAAACAATGAATGCAATAAAGGGCTTAAAAACAAGCCAATAGTAAATGCAAAATTGTTACCATAATATGTCTTGTTATCTTTTAAATAACTGCTCAAGCCATCAGATTTAACATAATCAAACAAAAAAGAGAATAAAACCCAACCCAACAAAGCAATGAAATAATATTGTTTCCAGGTGGGGATCACCTCCTGGTGAGGCCTGGTTCTCTCCTCCCACAGTCCATGAATCTTCTTGTGTATTTTGAATATTAAACCTTTATCAGATATATGGTTTGAAAATATTTTTAATCCTGCTCTGCAGGCAAAGATGTTCTTTGTTCATCAGTATTAATAAGGAACTTAAGGCCACAACACAGTAATTGAGCAAGAAAAGGAATTAAAAGACATTCAAATTAAGAGGAAGTTAAATTATCTCTATTTATGGATATATAATCACACACATTAATGTACAAAATCCTACAGAGGCCACAAAAAACTTTTAAAACTAATATATGAATACAGTATAGATTAAAAATGAAATAAAAAATAGTTATGTGTATAAATTAATGTTGAACTACCTCAAATAGAGAATTAAGAACATAATCCCACTTTTAATCACAATGTAAAAAATAAGGAATAAACTTAACTGAGAAGATGAAAGACTGTACAGAGAAAACTATAATCGATTGATGAAAAAGACTGAAGAGGATACAAATAAATAGAAAGACATCCTGTACTCATGGATTTGGAGGCTTTATATTGTTAAAATGTCCATACTGCTCAAAGGGATCCACGGATTCAGTGCAACCCCTATCCCAATCCCAAAGCCATTTTTATATAAATAAATAAATTCTAAAGATAATAAAGAATAGTAAAAGAGTCTGAAAAGTCAAAGCAATACTGAGAAAGCAGGGCAAAAGCAGAAGCATCAAACTTCCTATTTTCGAAATCAGAGTAATCAAATTTATAATAACCAAGGCACCACAGCACTGGTATGAACCAGGCACAGAGATCACGTCATTGAATAGAAAACCCCAGAATGAAGCAACTCATATACACACAGCTGATGCTTTATAAAGGTGTCAGTCAGGGAAAGCAGTGTTTTAAATGATGGTTGTTGAGAAAACTGAATACACACATGCAAAGGAATAAATAAGACCAGACTTTTATGTTATACATACATACATCAAAAGAAAAATCAACCAAGTGCGATTAAAGATTTACATGTGAATCCTGGGACTATGAAACTCCTGAAAGAAAACACAGGAGACAGCTCTGTGACAATGAATGCCACAGTGACAACAAAAGCACAAGCAGCTAAAACGCAATTAGACAGGCAGAACTGCATCCCACCAAAAGCAAAGGGTCTCTCAAGCCCATGTTCCTCACCTACAAAGATGTGAGTAAGGGTAGCTGTCTCACAGGGGCTTCGCTCCAAAGTATGCAAAGCAAGTGAAAAGTGCTTGGCACATTGGACTTTTATAAAAAGACTCTCACTATTAGGGAAATTGTTTTTCTTTCACTCCATTGAAATTGACACTTTAGGAATCACTTTGTACACAAGTAGGACACAGAACTAAAGTGAGAAAAGTCAGCCTGAATTCTTTGCCATTCAGCTGTTATTTCTTTAAAACTATAGAGAAGGGAAGATTCACATTAGAACAATGATCTTTGTACTATTTTCAGTTCATACCAAGATAGCAAGAAAAAAAAAATGTGGACTTTCTACTGGACATAGGCCTAAAATAATGGGTATAATAAAATGCTCCAAATTCATACTAAATATCTTAATTACATTAAATCTCTTTTACAAATAAAGAAACTGAAAATAAGAAAGTGCCCAGTAAGAAAGGAATCAGTGTTTAGTTGGTTAAAATCTGATTAACTGACAGCATAGTTTTTTATTGGAAAGAATAAGCAAAGGAAAGATTTAAATATAGATATTCTGAGTCAGGGTCTGTATCCTCCTGCCACACTGCAATATATAAAAGTGCCTGTCATGCTTTTTTTACTATTATGTTAGGAATTCAAGGTTGGTTTAATATAGTGATGGCGAACCTTTTAGAGACCGAGTGCCCAAAATGCAACCCAAAACCCACTTATTTATCACAAAGTGCCAACACTGCAATTAAACCTGAATATCCAGCGCTCAGGATTTCTGGTGCAGCTGTCTTGCATGCTGACGGAGGGCTGTGCACCTGCTGCTACTTGTGTGCCACAGTTCCACCGCCACTGGCTCGAGAGAGTAATGCAGTTCTCTTAATCAGCAGCTTAAAAGCGACAAACACCACCTGATTATCTCTGTGGATTTAAAACAATAATAATTCAATATAATATAGCATTCATTCCTGATTTTAAAAACTTAGCAAATTATGAATAGAGGACTTCATTTCTCTCATAAATAAATGAAATGCCACTACACAGGAGAACATACTTGATGGAGGAAGGAAGATGAAAGGCGTTCCAGTTAAGGACAGGAACAAGCGAAGAAGTTCCACTACCACCGCTTTTTACTGAGGCTTCACTAAGACAAAACATACCCATAGGAATTAGAATTTTAAAACATCATCATTTACCAGTGATATAAAACTCAAAAGAATGATATAAAACACAAAAGATGGCTGCTAATAAGTCAGCCTGTAAAGATCAATGTATTTAATTTATTGAATTTAATGGTTTTAAGGTGTTAATTGTTAAAGCCACATCACAACAGCTATAGATGTGAGCATATTTCTTTAGAATAAAATCTAAACACATAGACGTGTTTTGTGAAGAAAATGAGAAAAATTTTAATGAAAAGCTTCATTAAAGTAGATAAATGGATACCTAAATAATCCATAGATAAGAATTGAACATTAAAAATGTTAATTTGCATGAAGCCATTTAGGTATGGAGTCCAACACCGCTGAAAATCCACCAAGGGGAACAGAGCGGCAAGGCTCTCGGCCAGCGCGTGGGAGCCGAGGCCGGATCCCCACCACCTCACACACAGGAGGTCTGGAAGGCAGCACTTGTGTGGGCTGGATGAGCTCACTCGACGGCCTGTGAGGAACAGGTGGAAGGAGGACCCGCTGGGTAGACAGTCCTGGGCAGACAGTGAGTGTACTTTTCCCAAAGCCACGGCAGGGAGGTTGGTTGGACACTGGCACGTGTTCCGTGGCTGGGCAGCAGAAGGCAATCGGTGCTAGAACATGTTCCCCTTGCTTCCGTGGAGATCTGTTTCCACAGATGAGCACTGAAGACCAGCGAAGAACAGAAAATCCACTGGATACTGCAGGGGTCTCATTCCCATGAAAAATAAATTGAACCGCCTCTCCTCCTCATGTGCTACACAGAAATCAGTGCCAAGTGGATTTTAGCAAGCTCAACAGAGAAAATAAGCAAAGTTTTAGAAGAAATTGGAGTTCATATTTATGAGCTCCAGCCAGAATATATGAAATGACACACAGAAGTATAATTCATGAAGAAAAGATTTATAAATTTGACTACATGAGAACCAAGAAGGCCTGTTCACCAAAAGATACTATTTTAAGAAAAGCAAAAATATAAGCCACCAAGTGGAAATATTATTCCCTTTTGTAACTGAGAAATGCTAAGGACATGGAGCAAACTGATAAAAAATTAGCATGCAAAAGACGACAGGAAATGTGCGAAGGAAAAGAAGTGGGGTTTTACAGAAGAGGAAATGCAAATGTGCTAGGGGCAAAACTGCCTGCTTCACTGGTAATTGGACAAAGAACAAAAACCACCTCACGTTTTGAGGATCATTTTATAATGTCAGGCTGGCAACTGTAAGTTTTGATAAAACTATAAAAAAATAAAAAATAATGCTTGTTCACTGCTGGGTAGAGATTAAATGTTGTAACCTCTTTAAAAAAGTAGCATGACTCAAACTGAATGTGTCCTAAAGTCTCATGGTTGCCTCCCTATGTGCAAAGTATAAGCCCTGAGGAAACTCTTGCACCTAAGAGCCAGGAAAGAAGATTCAGGAATGTTGGCATAGCTTCATCCTACTACAAAAGTCTGGAAACACCCCAGATGTGCATCAGTGATGGAGTGAATGAACCGTGGCATAGTGTATCAATATGTAGCAACCTCAAGGTTAAGCTAAAAAAGAAAAAGCAGGATGCACACAAAATGATTCCAGTTGTATAAAACTCAAAAATAGGCATCACTGCATGCATTGTTGGGAACAGCTCCACAGAACAACTACCAAGAAATTAACACACAATAGCCAAACACAGGCTGACACACTCCTCCACACGGGCCAGAGAAGATGCAGCCAGGCAGAGGCACAGGTGAAGTGATGCTAATATTGTTTCCAGTGTACTCACAGGGACTGGTGCTTATGTTACTTTTCATTTAAGTTGGATGTGCATTTGATAGAGGATTTTGTGGGTGCAATGTGTTTCCCACTTTTTAATAAGCCAGCAGTGATGCCTCCCTGGTCAGAGGTTCATAGGGCCTTGAGTGACTAATAAAGCAGAGAAGTTAACACTGTGTCGAGTGCCCTGCATATCCACATGGCTGGAGGCAGGTCAGATAATAAGGCTGTGCCTGTGGCTTTGCAATAAGGGCAACATCTCTGCAAAGTGCTGGGACCCATACTTCACCTACCTGTGATTACTACGCTCTCTTTGCGGCAGTGCAATGGGCTCCCAATCCAGAAAGACTCAAAGGGCCCAACCAGGGAAACAGGCAGCCTCAGTATTCCTCACAACAACAACATGGCCTGGTAAAGATGCAGAGGACTTCTCTCTGCAGCAGCGAGTACATTCTGCACCGTGTTAACCTGCTGACACAGTCTATCACGGCAGAGAGAGGTCACTGAAGTCTAAATTCCTTCTGCAGGATTCGCTACCATGATCTTCTTGAAACTACAAGCTTTATTAAATATCAGCTCTCATCTAATTTCTGGAAGGCCAGCCAAAGGTTACGGCGGGCTCAGGTGTGCAGGCTGGGCTGTGATTGCGATTTTCATTTGCACAGCATCTGCCCCTGCGTCTCTGGGCATGTTGCATTAATCTAGATGCGTCCCTGCCGGCAAAGTGGGGTGGGAAAGCCAGGATCCCCTGCCTTCTGATTAATGGGGAAACAAAAGCCAAATGCAAAGTATTTTTAGTAAGGAGATTAATTCTCTCCTTCCTGGAAGTAGTGACTCTACAGGGAGTCAGCCTGCCCAAACTCAGGCTTTGCCTCAAGGTTGTGTGGGGTAGAAAGAAGCTTTATGGAGCTCTTGAAATACTCAACTTTCACTGAAGATCCTATTCATTCTTGATGAAAAGTAAAGCAATGGGTGAGCTATAAACCAAGAGAAACTGGTTTTTCTCTTTGGATGCCAAGGTGAGGCCCTCTGTGGGAACAATGGCCCTTCTATTGCTTGAACCTTCCACTTTTAACTTCTGATGCCTCAGTCTCTCGACCTGCTCCAAGTCCTAACTCTAGCCCTGCACTCAGCCTGGGTCTTGTGCCAGGACCTCCGGCATCCTGCTTCAAAGGCACTGAGCTGTACTGTCCAGCAGTGCCAGGGGAAAGGAGGAGGCGAGGGACACAGTGAGAGAAACCAGGCCAGGTGGACGGTGCAGTGCAGGGGTCTGGGAGAGAGCTGACGGAGAGACAGAAGCTTTGTTTCATTTATGTTTTAAAGAATGTCATTTACTAGCAGTGAAAAAAAAATCCTGTGTATGCTGAAGCCCACATGTACACAATACAGTGAGTTTTCAGAATGGCTGTGTTATTTCAAAAGTAATTTCAGAACATAGAGAGTAGCACTTCATCATGGGTCAAAATAGTAAAATAATCTATTGGAAGGAATAGTGGCATGATGTGACTCTTTGCTTCAGCAGTTTTTGTAGGAAAATATGTTTTCCGATCATTGTCCCTGCCTTGAAATTACTTAACAAGAGGCATCTTTGTGATCTTCAGCAGAAAGGCGAAGAGTATTACTACCACAGCAGTAAGTCACCTCCTCCTACCGCCGGAGGACAAATAGAGACAGAGATGGGGGTGGGGAGGACATGTGAGATACACACGGTCATAAATGCTTTGTCAGAAGAGGACATTTCTTGTCAAGGTCTTCAGACAGGGTAATAAAACTGTGGCCTGACCCTACAGCCTACTCAAAGGCAGGAATGTGCAGACAGAAACACAGGGCCAGGGCTCAAATGCCAAATGAGTTCTGGGCTTCCTGCCCTTCATATCTGTGGCATGCAGGAAGAACTGTCTGTGTCCTCGCCCTCGCCCTCCCCCCAGGAAAGCCTTTGTGTCCCTGCTTCTGTGGCCTGCGCTTGTGCTTAGAGAGGTCTCACCCCTGGTGTGCAAGTGGAGTTAACAGTCATCCCTCCTTATCCAAGCCCTGGAAACATAATGCCTGACTCCTCTGTTGACAGTATTTGGAGGTAGGGTTTCCCCGTGGAGGGAGGCTGAGGTGAGGTCACGAGGGTGGGCCCACTAGTGACTTTACAGAGGAGAAGGCGCCACCACAGCTGGCTCCCCCCGCCCCCCAGGTGACGTCAGGTGATGCAAGGAGGCGGCCCTCGCTCCTGGACTCCCCAAGCTGCAGAACAGTAAGAAACATTTTTTACACTTATAAATTACTTCTTCTATGATATCATATTGTGGAATACAAGATGGATCAGGACAGCTTAGTGCCCTGCATCCGGATTGCCTTCAGGTATCAGGTTGCTGCATCTCCCTCAAGGCCAAGGTGCTCAAAGGATCCAAGACACACCAGAGAATGGGTTAGGACCCTAGTAAAAGTAGTATAGGAGTGCTAACATGGAAGCCAAAGGAGAAGAGAGTGACAGTTTAATGTATGAAGGGGCTTAACTGGTGAATTCCTGCCCACCTCCCCACTTAAACTCTCAACCATTACAGACATGCCCTCTCCTCCTCATTTCACTGTTGGACATTTCCCAGCACAAATCCTCCCTCCCATCAGCCTGACTCCTGGCCTAGGAAGGAACAAGGAAGGGAAATAAAACTAACACAATGCCTTCCCCCAGCTGTCTGCCTGCTCTAGACCAGCATGGTAAAAGCATGGCCTCATGCCCCCTTTCTGCTGCACCAGAACAGACATCACTTGTCAACCACAGAGCTCCCTGAACCTGAACATGGCTCCTTGGGATTTCTGATCCCAGTGTGTCAGTCACCCAGGGACAGCTGAGCAGACTCAGTCTGCAAGATGGAGCATATGTGTCGTCCTACCAACTGCAGATCTCCCAGACCCAGAGAACACCAGCTCTCCATGGGATCTTTTCAGATGTCCTTTTCTAAATTTTCTTCTGAGACGGATCAAGAAGATAGCAAAGAAGAATATACACATCACTTCGGCTGCTGCAGCATTTCAGGAATCCTACTTGGAGGAGAAGTGATGGGCATGGTACTTGAAAGGCACGTGATTTCCCTGACTAAAGGTGTGCAAAGCACCCTTGTATACGCTTTGCCAAATTCTGTCACCTCTACTCTCCATCCTGATTCTTATTCTAGTGACATCACTGCACCCAGCAGGGCAGGAACAAAGTCTGCAACAAAAGGCTAAGGCAGGTATGCTCAGACCGTGACAGGGAAAGCCAGAGGCGAGCCATGTAAGGAAGGACACCTGACTCTGATGCTTTTTGCTGTAAATAAAGTTTTATTGAAACACAGCTCTGCTCATGCATGTACCCAAGACTGCTTTGGTGCAACTAGGAGCAAGTGGAAGAGTCAGAGGAGTAACTCTGTGTCCCACAGATCCTAACCTATTTGCTGTCTGGCCCTAAGGAGAAGGGTTTGCCAATCTCCGCCTTAAGTCCTGAGTCCCATGTTCAAATGCCTGCATAAGTCAAACAGGTCACATGCATCAGTAACAAAATCAGTTACTCGTCTTGGTCTGGTTTCCATGTTCTCAATTTTGGTAGAAACCACACGGTAAAGGGAGGCTCTTCCTCCCAGGAGAAAAACACAGGAAAGATACAACTGGCCCTCAGCTCCCCATGGGGTTGACCCTTGGTGAGTGGGCACCATGTCCTGCTGAAGGGCAACCTCCACACTGCCTCATGGGCATATACACCACTCATGTCTGCTCCTCACGATTTCAAAAGAAATGAAAAAGGTAGAATTTTATGCAGCATTTCTTTATTTAAAAGCATAAAATTTCATCCTGGGAACCAATAAAGCTGTCGTAAGGTATCTGTGCCTTCTTACCACCATTTTATGACCTTTTAGATCAACTATTTGCTGATCACCTGGACTTGTGTTAGTAGATTTCATGGAATGGGGAAGAGTGTGGGATCAGGACATTCTGACGAGGCTTCAGAGACACAGTGGAGCCATCTTAGAAGGACCCACATTGCCAGACTGAAACAAGAAGCAGCCTCTGGGTCATCCGGAGAATACAATGGTGCTTTGAGATCAATTTTACAGTGGAGTTACCTTAAGCACTGGGGAAAAGCAAGGTTTACCATAGGGCGACCAAAGATCAGGGTGACCAGTTGCCCAAGACTGAGCCACTTTCTTGATCATAAAGCATCAATGCTCATACAGGGATAGTCCTTAAAAAGTGGGCATTTGATCAGTTTTGTGCTAGGAGGGTTACCTGTCTGGAGGCAATTGCTAAAACCCAGACACCAGGTGAAAAGGCTCCTAACTAAACTCAGGAGTCCTTATCCCACCCTGTTCTGATGGCAGCTCCATGCCAACATTTTCAAGGAAATGAATAGAATGCTTTGTTTTTTGCCAGAATGCATTTTGACCATTACCACCTCCCTGTAAAATGTTATTGCAAAGGACTTTACCAATTCACTGAAGGAATGGGGCCATATGGCCTCCACTGGAGGAGTTCTTGGGTAGGAAGCCTTTGGTAGAGGAAAGAACGCTCACTGCTTCTAATAATAATAAAGGTTCTCATCAAGAGAATACTTGGTATAGCCTAGTACTTCACTATTTTTAATGAACTATATTATTAATAAAAACCATATACTATTACTTTTTCACCTTATTTAGCAAGTGAGGTCAACAAATTTGAGTAATTTATACAGTGTTACAAGGATATTAAATGTGGGAGCCAGATTTACACAGAGTCAATCTATCTTCTCTCCTGCAGGACACCCCCTGCCCTCCTCTGACTCCACACCATCTGCTCTCTCAGGGCTCTGGCCCTGGGTGCTCATTCCCACCTCCTGGGAGCCAAATGAGCTACCTCAGACAAGACACATCAGCTGCCGGAGAGGAGCTACTGGCCTGGAGGAAATTCAAGGGAGAGTTGCAGGCGTAATTAAAGTCTGAGAAGGAATAACTGTCCGGAGAGACGGGAAGAATTCAGCCTGTGTCATTTGGCTAAGCAGAGACTAAGGGAAGAGAAGCCTGGAGATGGAGAAGCCCATGGCACTGCAGAATAGTGGGGCCTTCTAAGGAGGTGAAAGAAGGCATGAATAAGGGGGACAAAGGAAGAGCTGAGGGCTGATCTCGCAGGGCACAGGCTTTCCCCCTTCGGACTCATCCTACACACCTGAGGTGAATGCATTGACATCCAGTAGAGCTTTTCCTTTTCTCCAAGTAGACGTCATTTCCTGTGCAAGATCATAAGTCCAAGATCTTGCCTTGTCTCCAGCTTCCAGGTCCCCCGAGATCCCTCATGTCAGGAACAAAATCATTTTATTCACGCTTCGTTGTAGGTGCAGTCAGCCCTCGGTCACCCAGAGGAGCTGGCTGGAAGCCCGTGGGCCAACACGAGACCAAGTGTGCCAGAAACAGGCTTCCTGTGCTCACCTGCCAAGGTCACACGTGTGCTCAGCAAGTCCCAGGTGATTTGTTTCCAGCCCCATTTTCTGTTTACTTGGTCACAAGACAGTTTTACAAGCCACACACTTAGCTAAAGCTGAGCTACAGACTCAGTGCCTGCCCTCAAAGGCAGAGGTCACACAGCAGTGACCCCAACTGACACCCCCAGGCATTCAGGTGGGGCACACCTGGGCCACAGTGTAGAATGATGTGAAGGAAAGCAAGGAGAAGCACGTGCTGTTGACAACGCTGTGAAACACGGGGCCATCTCCACCGAGAGAGACGCGGCGGCTCCTGGGAGGCCTGCGTGTTAAGCAGTGAGGTGCTACATAGGGAAGCATTGATATTTCCACAGAAAAGGTCTCATTTTCCCCCTGAGCTACAGGAAGTCCATCTCCAGGCCCCTGGAATGTCATGATTGAAAAGAGTTTCTTTGTGTGCCTGATGGCTTTGGCCACTGAACAGTCTGGTGATACGTTTTGCAATGGGAACTTCAAACTATGTTGTACAAGTTCTTCAATCTCCAGGAGGGATTAAAGACCATGAACTGTGCAGTTGAACATACAATAAAATGTCATGCCAAAGGTTTAAGACAGCTTCACTGGGTAACTATTTTCTCCGTACATTGTCACACACAAATACCTGGAAAACAGCACTGTCCCGATCTATGATCTATGGAGATGACAACCAGAGCTACTCTCCACATCTGGTATCTTTCCTGGACTCGATCCTGGGCGGGTGTAATCTATGTCCTTTTCTGTAGTGGACCGTCACTGTCAGTATGACAGCTTCCAGCCATTTTGAGTCCTTCCAAGAAATTATTGAATTGGAGATTGTTTTTGAGAAGCTCGCAAACCCTCAACTGGTCAGAAGTGATATAGTCTCCTATGGGAACTGTCCCCTAGATTCTTGAAAGTGCCAAGAGAGGAAAAATCTCCTAGGCAGAGGGCAGGGTGTGTCTTACTTTTAACCTCACTCCAGTTTTGTCAATAGCAATAATTGTTTTCTGTATTGACCCCAAACCTCACTCTTGGCCAATTGACTGCATATTGACTGTTGGTCATTGTGTGTTTTTTCATCATATTTTTCTACCTTCTCAAGACCTATCAGTAAAGTTATACTCCATGTATAGTTATTTTCCTGTAAGAAAATATTTTTCCCAAGATAATATCAGATTTTAGAAATGCTAAATTCACAACGAATTGGGAAATGTTTATAGGCTGTAAAATCTGATAACTCCATTCAATAAGGGAAATTGAGCCTGTAATTTAACACATAAATAAGTAACCTTGTCTTGAAAAGTGGGAAGTAGAAGCCTGCATGACTGACCAAGGCTTGGAGAAACTCAGTGAATTGTATTAAATGGCATTGAGTGTCCCAAAAAGTCAGTTAGGGAAAGATTGAAAGGGAAAATTCAACCCAAAGGGAATTTACAGACACATCTGGGGAAAAAAAGCTTTGAAGCCATCGCTCAAGGTCTAAGTGGCAATGGGACAGACCTCATCAAAAAGGGAAGAGTTTGATTTTTAGGCAGGAAATCAGCTGGGTTTTCTTGTCAAGCACCCTCACGAGCTTCTCATCACCTCCAGCTCTTTTCTGAAATGCCGGGATATTTTTTCTACTTATCTCCCAAATCCTTTTGTAGGACACTGATGAATCTTGCTCAGCAGATGCTGAACTAGCTGGCTTGCAGAAAGAACTACAAGTTGCAACAGCTTAAAACTAACTCATATGCCAAGCTCAAGTTCAACTGGACTGAACAAAAGAGCTATACAATCAACCTGCTGCCCTGTAAAATGTGTTAACCAAGGTCTTCTCACTTTGTCTTAAAGGAACTTTGTCCAAAAATAGCACCATGGTTAGGAACATGGACTCTGGAGTCAGACTGCAGATTCCAGTGCTGCCACAGACCTGCTGAGTGACCTTGAGCGAGTTACTGAACTTCACGTGTCAGCTTCCTCGAGTGCATAAGAGAGATCATAACAGAACATACCCTATAGGGTTTTTGTCTGATATGAAGCAATGGACACATATGGACTTCTTAGAATAGTGACCAGTACATAATAATTGTTCCAAAGATATTATTATTATTATCATTATTAGAATGACAGAGAACAGAGGGCTTACAGTAGTGTTAGCGACCTAGTTACCAAAGACAGAAGCTAGGATCATTCTGGTGTCTAACACGGAATCCAAATTTTAATCTTAGTTTCCAAGTTAACACTAGGATATCTTGTTCAATGGCAAGGACAGGTTACTTGTGAATGGTGCCTGCTGCTGGTCATTATCCTGGGACAGTAGCCAGTCCTCTGCAGAACAAAAGACCTATGACTTTTTTATATATGGCAGTGAAGGACTCACTGAAGTGACAAGGGACAGAACACAGTCAGAAGTAGCCTCTGTGCCAAAGCTTCAAGTTCAGAGAAAAGTTCTTTCTCCCAAAAGAAATACCTGCAGAAAGACCCTTCAGAAAAATGATCCTGGCTTTGGAGGATAAGGGGACAGTGGAAACTAGACATTGTAAAGAGGGATGTCCCAGGTAGGAATACTATTTTTCAAACAATGTCAACCCAGATTGCCAAAACTTGTTCTGGAGCAGTGGAATCCAGCAGCTGTAAAATGCCCGTGGCTTACTGTGTGGTGACTCAATAATAATTTGAACATTTCTCTACCCCTATGGTCCTATGGATTGAACCCAGGGACTTCAAACTGAGCTCACTACATCCCAGCCCTTTTTTACTTTTAATTTTGAACCAGGGTCTCACTAAATCGCTAAATTTCCCATGTTGGGTTCAAAGTTGCAATCCTCCTGCTTCAGACTCCTAAATTCTGGAATCACGGGCATGTACCAGCATGGCCAGCTGTATTGGCCATTTTTAAAAAACTTCCCCAGGCCTTTTAGATATTGTGAGTAATAAACATGGAGGTGAATGTTCAAAGAACTCTGTAAGACCCTGCTTTCAACTCTTTTAGGTGGATACCTGGAAATAGAATTGCTGGGTCACATGGTAATTCTGTCCTGAATTTTGAGGAACTGACCATTGTTTTCCAGAGCAATTGTACCATACTATCCTGTGCCACCACCACACACAAGGGTTCCAACTCTTCTACTTCCTTGTCGTGTACACATTTGCCGTGCGTAAGGATTATGTTTATCATGGGAGATGTGCACATGTACATAACACATTCTAGTTCTTTTTTGTCTCCTTCCCTTCCCTCCAACATTTCTTCCCCTCCACATGTAACAAGCTGTATTTCCACTTTTTCTCCCTTCAACTATTTTTTCTTTAAGTCCACTTTCCCTACCTTCTTTATCCCTTCCCCATCTCTTGTTCGCTTTTCCATTTGAAGAAGTTCTTCCTACTTCTTAATATCTCTCCCCTCTTTTTCTCCTTAATTATACTTTGGGTTTCTCATGTAAGAGATGCAATGCAATATTTAAACTTGTGTGCCTACTTTATTTCACTTAAGATTATGGCTTTAAGTTACCTCCATTTTTTCACAAAGTTTATCCTCCACTTATGACAGAATAGTAGTTCCTTATAGATAAATACCACATTTTCTTTATCTGTTGATGGGCATATAGGCTGCTCCCAAGATTTAGCTATTATGAATTGTGCTGCTATAAACATGGGTGTGCATGCATCACCACAATACAATCCCTTTAAGTCTTTTAGAAAGATACCTAGAAAGGGAATAGCTGCTTAAATGGAACCTCTAGTTTTAGTTTTTTGAGGAATCTCCATACTGATTTCCATAGTGGTTGCACCAGTCTACACTCCCACCAACAGTGGAGAAGGTTCCTGTTTCCCTACAGCCCCACCTGCATTTGTGATTGGTTGATTTCCTGATGGCAGCCATTCTTCCGGGAGTGAGATGGAATTTCAGCATTGTTTTAATTTGCATTTCTCAATTGCTTAGCAGTGTTCAGCATTTCTTCATGTACTTATTTGCTGTTTGTATTTCATCTGAGAAGTGTCTGTTCATTTCAGATGTCCATTTTTGGATTGGGTCTTTAAATTTGAAGGGTCTTTTTTTTTTTTTTTTTGCATTCTTTATCTAGTCTAGCTAGTAGTCCTCCTCTAAGAAGTAACTGAAAAAAATTTTTTTCTTATTCTATAGGTTGTCTCTACTCTGTTTGTTGTTTCCTTTGCTGTGCAAAAACTTTAATTTGATGTGATCACATTTCTTGATTCTTTGTAACATTTCCTGTGAAGCTAGGGTTTTACTCATAAATGTAGGGTTTGCCTACATTTATGTTTTCAAGAGATTTATCTAGTCTACTTTCCAGTGGATTAAGTGTTTCTGTTTTGATATTTGTGTCTTTGGCCCATTTAAACTTTAGTTTAATGCATGGTGAAAGACATGGGCCTAGCTTCAGTCTTTGTCCTTGGAAAGCCAGTTCTGCCAACCTCACTTGTCAAAGGAGCTAACCCTTGCTGCTTTCAGTGTGGTTATTTTCTTTGTGTTCCCTCATAGTGGGTGCTGGATGGTATCTCATTTTGATTAGCATTTCCTTAGTGACTAGGGAGGTTATGTGCAGGAGTTAGGGTAAAATGGAAAATCTCACCCTTGGCACAGATACATAGCACCTGGCAATTTACAACTATGTTATGTACCCTCTGGTGTTGCTTGCTGAGGACCATCATGTATGCTGTCTTGGTTTCCAGCTAGGGTGAAGGTTTCCAGAATCGAGGAGATGTACTGTTTCTCTCTACGGCCTCAGAATCACAAGGTCTGGCCCAGTTCACCGAGAATGCTTTGTAGGTGGACACTGCCCCCAGAGCTCCCGTGTCTGGGTGCTACCCACCTAAAAATGCTCGGCCCGAAGGCCCTGGTGCTCGGCAGTGGAGGAATTCTCTTTCTGAACAAACATCAGAAGGGAAAATCAGGAGTGCCTGAAAGCTTACAGCAGCCCTCACCCAGGCAATGGGTTCTGGTAGACCAACGTCCCCCCAGCCCCCCAGCCCGAGACCTCTGAGTGCACCTTCCCTGGCTCCCAGAGTCCCAGGAGCAGTGCAGCTTCAGGATGGAAGCCGGTTTGATAATAGCTCTTGGTTTGGCTTTCATTCCTTCCCTACCAGCTTCCATTTTTCACATGTCCCTAAGATATATGTCTGCCTGAGGGAGTTCTGTGTCCTATCAGCTCACCTCTGGTTATAAACTAGTGTACCCTGAGGTAGATTTTGCATACAGGAAATTGCTGAAACAGCAAAGCAATTTACATAGCTGAATATGTGATTTGGACTCTTTTCTGCTAAACTTACTTGATTCCCCAGCATATTAATGCAGCACCTATTAGAACCTGCACATTGTTCATGCCAAGGACATGTACCTCTTCCTAAACTATAATGCCAGCAATGAGGTAAAATCTCTGCTATCTTGCAGCCCTGAATGCCAGATGTTCCACCTGCTGGGCTTCCCTTGGTGCATAGCTTTAGCTTCAGAAATATCTAGCTCTTTACTAATACACAGAGATGGGACTATGCAAAGCAACTGTTGCAGAAGAAGTACACAGGTTCTTCCTGACGGGAGCTGCATACAGTTTTTCAAGTAGGAGAGTGCAAATTAAAATTGGTCAGGTTCAAATGGACAAGAGGGGAAAGAGCGGGGAAATGTCTTTTCCTGGCAGAGAACAGGCATCTGCACTACCCTCTGGGAGAGTAAGTTTATTGGTGGCTAAAGACAGAAGCCAAAAGCAGCAGCGAGGCAGGGCCGATGACATCAGGAGCAGCCAAATGAGCTGAGAAGACAGAGCTGCATCGCACAGCTACGGACACAGCCTGGGGACAGTGACAGTGCCCAAGTCACCGGGAGCTTCCAGCACACAGGTGGGTCCTTCTCCACCAGGCCTGCACATTTTCTCCAAGGACAAGAAGAAAGGGAGGCTGAGTTGACATTTTAATTCTGTAAACTGAACCTATGTCCCTGTAAAGAGATGCACTTGTGAAAGAGGAAAAATGTGGAGGTAAAGACTCAGTAAACATTCAGTGGAATAAGCTCTCTGTAAGGTGCAGTGATTAGAGTTTTTATTTAAAATTCCTCTAGCTCTTGAGAAGGTAAAATGATTTGCTCCCATTACCCAAAAGTCACAATTTTATTTTATAAATCTGAAACTCTGAACCTACAGAAATTTTCAGATGCATCAGATGAACAGAGAAAGGAAAGTAGAAGCACCCTAAATACTGAGAAAAGTACTTAGCAAATTCCTAATTCTATAAAGAAAAATTTTTACCTCCAATGAGACTGCACTCACATGTCTAATACAGGAGCCAAGGCAACGCCGAATACTTGAAATACAACCACATTGGTATAACGTAAACATGTTCACGATTTTCAAATTCATTCATGCTTGGTAGTCATTAATAGTGCTATTGATTTTCCTTGATTCTTGGTTTCTGATGTCTGGTATTTCCTTTACTATAATGTTTACATTCATTTGTTACTAGAAGCAAAATGCATGTTAGTAAAGTTATTACTTTAGAGCTTAAAGGTGATGCAGAGAAAATCACAGAGAAGAAAAGCAGCATGTCTGAAAGGGTCTGGGCCTTACCGGAAGGCCTGTCAGCCAGCCAGACAGAAAATGAGTCTTCCTCCAAAATGAGCTGTGAAAGGGAAAAACACGAGTCCGTGGCTGTCCTCCACATCCTGGCTTGAGCCATCCCTAGTGACATTTGAACAAATGTGTAAATGAGGAATACATGCCAAGTCAATGTGTCTCCTTTTAATTCCACTTCTCACAACTCCAGGGCCGGATCTGTGCCGCTCTACTCTGCCGCTCCTCTGGACAGTGCTCTCACCTGTGACACACATTTAACTAAACACAGAACAAAGGCAAGACACAGAAGTGGCCCCTTCCTAAAGGGTGGAGGGGGTGCCCTGAGAGACAGGGCGAGTTGAGCTCCAAAAAGCGGCTTCCAAGAATAACAGGAGACTGATTAATCCCCCAGATGGGTTTTGTCTGGCAACATTCATTTGCCTTCCCATTCATCTCACGAAACATCAGAGAAGCCCAGGCGATTCCTCTTAATGGCCCCTTAAGCTCCAGGTACCTGAGGAAGAATGATGTCCACCTCCATCTTGGAACCAACTCTAAACCAGGCTCTTAATTCTTAACTGGGGCACCATTTCCAGTCTTTCACTCCCTGTCCTTCTACCCTGGGTTCAATATGACACATGTGATTGAAAGTCAGTGGCCAAACTCTGGTGGCAAAGAATCCAAGGAGATTCGACACACTCTCCTTGTCAAATTGATCATCTTTCACCCAAACAACAGAGGGAAAAGCTGATTTCCAGTGCTCTGAAGCTCAGTCTTCCAAACAGTGGAAGACAGTTCACTGAAGTTTGATTTCTAACCCTTTAGCTACAGCTAAGTGCAGCCATCTTGGAAGAGCCTTTCAAAGCCTTTTGACGGCCAAATTGCACTATTGATTGATACCAACTGCAAACTCAAAGCTTTCGTCCAAATGCCTTTAATTGGTCCTGAGTGACACTCTTTCAAATGATTTTGGTAAAAGAAGGGAAAGAAATGTGCCAAAGAGAATTTGCACAAAGAAATCTACATCCTGTCTTTGTTCCATTTTCTCTGGCGTAGACACAGACTACCAATTTATTACTTTTTTTCTTGAGGAAAATAGTGAGAATGTGAACAGCAGTTGGAACTTTTCTTGTTCTGTTCCCATAATTAGAAAAATAGGCTAAAATTATGCAGGAGCAGATTGAGGGAAAAATGCAGCCCTGCTTTCATACAAAATAGTCAACTCTTTGAAATTCAAAGATTTTTCTTCCCCTGCACATGTCTTTCATTTCTGGGTAGTTACTGTAGCTGTTTTAAGAATCAAGTTTAACAAGTGCTTTCTACAGAAAGGTTCCAGCATCACTGGGAACCTCATTTGTGGTCACTGCCAGTACTCACAGGAAATAGTGTTCAGCTATTCTGGAGTAACTCTGCTGGAACCAGGCTAATGACACTACCCCATAGTCACAGAGTGCTGACAGTTGCACTGAGGTTGAAGAAACTCGAAGAGCTGTCTTCATAGAAACAGAAAAGGTGGCCTATTAACCAACCGCACAGCTGTTCAGCATGGTCTACAGGCCATGGCTACTGTGGGGTCACTGCATCCACTAGATGAAAGGTTTTGAGAGGAATAGTGTTGGGAGAGGAGGGAAGCAAATAGCTCACACCACAATCAGTTCATAGGCTAAATATGTTAAGGGCAGAGGATCTGGAAAGACTTTTTGTTTTATGTTGTTTAATTACACATTTATGGCTAGATCCAGAAAAGCCAAATCTTGAAGGATAAATTCCCAAAGCTTGGATTTTAAACAAATTCAAGACAGGTCTGAGGTTGTGCAAGTTTTGAGAATCCTCAGGAGCCTGAAATCCATTACCAACAAGGCTCTGCTGAGCCGGCCTTTGACTCCAGTCCACAGCCCTTGGCCACTCCCTGCAGAGGGTGCAGCATTCTCCCAACCTCTGGAACCTCAGCCTCCAGCATTCACTGGGGCGGCCTCCGCCGTTTCCCCTTCCCTATGCCTTCTTACCACAAACCTCCAGCTGGAGAACGTGTGGTACCTTGTCCAAGCAATAAGAAACTGAGATGAAAACTTTCATGCCCCCAGCACCTAGGAAGGACCTGGAGCATGCTGACCCTCCGTCAGTGCTTACCCGGTTGCTTTCAGACTGTCCCTCGACTTCTCGTCACCACGCCTGTGGTGCTGGCCAGAAAGCTCTGTGCTGTCCTTCCCACCAGCACACCATGAACACAGCCCCTTGTGGCTACACCGAAAGCCCTGCATAGGCCTCCCGCACCCTCTGACTCCACTCCCCATCACACCCGAGTCAGGGCTGAAGAAACGCTGGCTGAGTTCTATTCAGGTCTAAGAAAAACAGCTGTCTTGATCTCTACAGGCTCAAAAAATTCAGATAAATAGCCAAAGCTTCAGGACTTTAGAACAATCACACTGTGAGCGTGTGCAGGCACGCGCACATGTGATTAAGGAAGGTCCAATTTCTACTGCTGGGTGCGACCATCAGAACATGAGCCGTCCTGCTTCCACAGAACCATCTGCGCATACCACACATCATCTTTCCCCAACACCCTTTCCGCTGCAGAGCACTCATTCTATATTGTTCCCCATACATTCCTACCACGCATGGCACCCGCTCCCCACCCCACCCCCCACGCTCTTCCTCTCTCCCCTTCACGATCTCTCTCCATCCAGCCCATGCCTTGCTCAGTTCTCTGTGTTCTCTCCTGGCTTCTTGGTGCTTTTGTCTTCTTCCTGCCCCAAAGAACCAAGCCAACACCCATCTATCTTCTGAAAGTCCCTGCCAAGCCCATGAAAAGTCATCTCTTTCTTCTTTGTACTTCTAAGTGTTTAAATTGTACAGCAGGACACTCCTTTTCTTTTGGCTTTTAACCATTTCGGTATTACGTGTGGATTTCTCAGTGTAGACCGTAAGGCTACTGAAGGTAGGGACTGTGTCTCAGCATTCTTCTCTGGTGCTAAACCATTATCAGGGCTGAACCAATCCCTAGCCAACGTATCAGTGGAGTAATGTGCAAGATAGCTTCTTTGGGCTTTCGGTTAAAATTAATTGGATGCTTGAAAAGTGCAACCACCCATTTTCTCAGTGGAAGTAAAAGGGGGGAGCAATCTGAAGAAGGGAATGAAACTCGGGTATAATTCTTGGGATATAAAATTAAAAGGCCATCTGCCTTTGAGATACAGCAGATGTGTAATTGATATTCACTGCTCATTTGCCACTCGAATCCTGCAGACATTTAACATTGTAATTGTTTATGCAGTAAAATTCTAAATACCCTTTGGAGAACAGCTCACTTTTCTTATAATTCCTATATCCTTCCCAGATAAGAACTGCCTCTTACTTAACCAGAGTTTCAAAAGTAGAATTAAAGAAAAAATCGGCAGAGTGCCATTTTGGAGGCGGTAATTAAATGGTATTTATAAAGATTGAAGACGATGTACCCTTGACCCAGCCCTCTCCAGCCGGATGCGTCTGCAGTACCTCTGGGATCTGCCCAAAGATGCTCACTGTGGAGGGTCTGTAATTAGACAATATGTAAAACAAGCTCAATGTCCATCAATAAGGAGTGAGTCAAACAATCCAATGCTGCGCTGCCTTTGGGAAGAAGGAGGCAGCGCCGTAAGATCTGCCACCGGCGGACGTTGCGTATGTGGCCGCGGAGAATTTCCACGGGGACGCAGAAAGCTGGAGACGGGGGCGGACCTGTTCCCACCGTGTGTCCCTTCGCATGTAAAATACCTCAGCTATGAAAGTATTTTATTTTTTGAAAACTAACTGGAAACTAAGTTTTTGGAAAATGATATTATAGATGAAAGATGAAAGGATTAGACCCAAGACTGAAATGGCTGAATATTCAGTGAGAGTTTCAAAACACCTTTGCCACGGTGCCTGTCTCTCTACACAATCATAACAGAAATGAAAATGCTTATAAACAGCTCACTTCCCTTCGCTCATCGGGTCCACGTGATTTGGTGCCAGTCACCTCTCAGGGGCTGGTTGAGGGGTCTGACTGCTGTTTCAGAGGTTGGTGTCAGTGACCACAACAGAGATGAGATAAACTCAAATTCTGGGCAAAAGCGCCTTTCATAGATTACTTTCACAGATTGACAGTTATGTGTGCTCTACATTTTTCAGATCCCCCTAAAAAATGCATGGTATGGAGTACTCGCCCTGCCATTCTACCTACAGCCCTATCTGTGTCCACACCAACTTATGGACGAGCCTGTGGTCACCTCCACAGCAGCTGCCGCTCACCCCTCCCCCTGTACTGAAAGAGCGGAGAAGGACAGCAGCTCTCTCTCCAGCCTCCAGTGCAGCTGCACAGAAAGGCATGTCCACTCTTATTAATTCAAGCAGAAGAGGGTTTATTATCAGTTTACTAGAAAACCAGAAAGCCGGGATAAATGCCCAAGCTCCCCAGCATCACCTGAGCATAGACGCCATCTCACACACTGAAGACCAACAACTGGCACCTCCACAGGAGCTGGTCCAAAGGACCACAGGTTGATGTCACCTTGCTTGCAAGAAAATCCAATCTGCAGCTGCTGTGCTGAGTTACTCACTTGTGTCCTCCAAACCTGGCACTGCTGGCTTGCAGGGAGGAAGCCAGATCACAGACAGAATCCTGGCTGCAAGAGAGGAGGGGAGGTACATTCTCTAGGTCCCCGCTCTCTGGAACTTAGAAATGAGTGGCCTTGTTTGGCCAGTGAAAAATGAGGGGAAATGTTCCTGGGAGCCTGGGGGACAGACCTGCCTCTTAGGTGAAGAAGAGACAGCGAGGTCTCCTTCCTGTTTCTCTTCTTTCTGCTTTGGGCACAGGTGTGGGAGACATGATGCTTGGAGTCACTGCAGTCCTCTTGGAGCCATGTGGGGATTTTGTTAATATCCCCCATTCCTGCTTTTTAGCCTTTGTCTTCTCTGAGCCTCGTGCCTTGAGTCTATATTGATAGTCACAGTTTCTCCACTCCTAAAACCCCTCCATCCTTCCCTCCTGCTCCTCAGGCTGGCATCCAGGTCTGCCCTTGGCCTCCTCGATACTCTTCTTGTGTGTCATTCACTCGCCTCCTGTTTCTCCCGCACTCAGCCGCACCCTGGGTCCCAGGCTTACTGTACTCACGAAGCACCCCACCCTAAGGTCATCACTGTCACACGTTTGAAAGTATTTTTTTTAGCCTCTAATCCCTTTAGTGTCTCCACTGCACTTGAGTTTTGATGAGTTTGTTTGTTTTTCATGAAAATCTGCACTGCCTCTTCATCCAGGGCAGCAATTGCCTCCTACAGGGGCTTTCCTTCCTCTCCTTCCCATCCGGTGTCTCTTGTCTGGCTCTCAGCTCCTCCTAGGCCACGGTCCAGTTGCTTTTCATCCCACCTCACTTCCAACCATCAACCAGAAAGGACTCTGAGCATCAATACTCAATCCAGAAACTCTGCTTTACACATGGTCACCCAACCACAGCGCTTGTGTGAGTCCCAAAGCAAGCCTGCATGTCAGCCCCGGGACAGCTGTCCATCCAGTCTCCACCAGCTTCCCACCAGCACACAGTGGGGTGGTCATTCCTGCCTCTCCCCTCAGCCTTGCATGTAAAACCAAAAAGGAACCAGCTGTGACATCACTTGGTGGTGTCCACCCTGTGACTCTCCGGCATTTTCCCACGCACCAGCAGCATAGTGGTCTGGCCGAGGTGGAACGTGGCTACTCCATTCTCTTGCCTCAAGCACTTCACAAGTTGCCTCTGCTTACAGGATCAGAACAGTTTGGCCCTTCTCACCTCTGCTTGTCCAGAGCCTTGCTCCAGCAAACCCCAACTGCTTAGCTTTTCTGAAATGCATCATCACAACTCTCAGATCCCTTAGTCTTGCTGCTACTCCAGTGCGTGAAATACTTCCTCGGCCTTATCAGTTGGTCTGCGCCATCAAGCTTGGATACCACCTCTTCCTGGATGCCTTGAGTATGTGTCAGGCACTGAGCTAAGAGCTAATGAGCCAATGACGAAGGAGGCAAAGTCTCTGCTCTTGTGAATTTGCAATCCACCCTGACCTTTTTTCTCTCACTTCTCCCGGGCGGGCCAGGTAATTTTTCTGTGTCCCATCTGCAGACACTGCTGGTCACTTATGCAGCAGCCGCCACATCCTGCCTTCCCTCAGAGGGAGAGAGCAGGTACTGAGTCCATCCCTGCCACACTGTGGTTGGCACCTTCCTCAAAGCCAAGCTTGATGACTTTGTCTTAACTCCACATCTGGCAGCACTTTGGGATCCCAGATGCGATGGTGTGAGTGTCTGTCCTCTGAAAACTCATGCTGGACTTTCATTGCTACTGTAATTGTAGTGAGAAGCAGAACGTTCCAAAGGTGCTTAGGCCACAAGGGCCCCAGCCCATGGGTGGGATTAGAGCAGTTATAGAAGGGCAAGTCCAGCCCCCTCTCTCAAATTTGCCTTTCTGCTGTCTGTGATGGGGTGACCCAGCAAGACAGCCCTTGCCAAATGTCAGTTACTTTATCTTGGACTTCATGACCTTAAGTGATGAGGAAAGAACATGTTTAGGAGTCCCTCTCTGGGGTCCTGGACTGGCACCCGAAAGTGCTCTGAATAGTTGCTGCTGGAGCTCTTCTGCAGCCAGGAGTGGAAAGCTCCAAAGACAAAGCACACGGAGGAGAGCAGGGCCAAGGGTGTAAAGACCCTGCTGTGGGCTGGACCACAGCTGTGCCTGGGAGCAGCTGCCTCTCTGCCCCTAATGCGTAAGCTGAGGATTTCCTATATTAAATCCAGCCGCACAGGTATTTGTTAAACTTATTAACGGAAGGCAAAAGGAGCCAGCTCCATCTGTCCTCCACTGGGTCTCCTACACCCTGTCCTCCAGGTGCACTGGCCTGGCGTTCACCAGGCCCACTCCACGGCTCAGTGTTATGACTCCAGTGTCTTCTTACGGAGCTTCCCTCCCTGGGGTACACTGCTTCTCTCAATCCATTCACCATGTGACCTCCAGAGTGACATTCCATAGCTCTTGTCACACCAGTCCTTGCGTAAAAATCACTAATGACTGTTCATGGGATTTAAGATGAAGTTCCCACGTTTTACCCCTTGCTCAGAGGTATTTTGAGCCACCCTTAGCCAAGTTTTAGCATTTTCTCCTACATTCCTTTTGCCTTCCCTATACAAAAACTGTCACACAGTTGCTAGACATATGATTCCTTCATCTGCATATGTGTGTGTTGTCCCCTCTGCCTGGAGTACCCACATGCAGCACCACACCTCTACACCCACCAAACTCCTTCAGAACTCACCAGAAACCCTAGCGCCATCTTAGAAGGTCTAGCTTATGCTCCTGTGTTCTGTAGCGCATTGACTTTTCTCATCCGTAACATTTTCCTCACTGTGCTGGAATTATTTACTGGCTTTTCCACCTCAATTCAAAACTTCTGAAAAGCAGAGTATTATTCAGACATACGTCCTACTGTCTTCAGCACTGACCACAATGGCTCTGTCTTAGTCACATCCCCATTTCTGGGCAAAGATGCCCCAAACCCACAAGTTAAAAGAGGAAAGGTTTATTTAGCTCACAGTTTTTAGAAACAGTACAGTCAGTGGGTCCCAAGCAGGGTGTCATGGCAGAGGGACATCACAGAGGAGAAATTGTCCATGGCAGGATAAGCAGGGGGCAGCAGCAGCAAACCTTCCTTTCCCTTTTATCCCATCCAGACCACAAGCCTATTGCTTGGTGTCACCCATGCCCAGGATGGGGCTTCTGATTATCCACACCTAGATCTATGTTAACCGATCAGTAGACTGGTTATGACATGCCATTCACCCATATTCACATACCCTACATCCAGCTACTTCCGAAAATCCCATCTATAAGCATGAGGCTTTGGGAGAATATCTAGATATAGTTCCTAAGAGCCTCTGACTAGCGTTCTCTATAAATGTTTGTAAAGGGCAGGAAACGGAGAAGAGAAGAGGGAAAGAAGAAGAAGATAAGAAAGACAAGAGGAAGTAGAAAAGGAAGAAATCCAGTACTTACTCCTTGGAGAGGTAGAAGGTCCAAAGAGTTGACTGAATAATCATAGATTTTATTATGAAAAGTCCAAATTACAGATTGCCCTGTCCAGATATGAGTCTGAATTTTAAAGCATTCTTTGCCAGAAAAAGAACAAAGACATGGACGAGAATGTGCACTTCACAGGCTTTTGGTTTTCAATCTTTCCTGCCCTTGGTGCTTTGTACCTCTGGGTATATATCAAGACGGCTCCTCCCTTCCCCTCCTTGCCTACTCCCTCCCCCTCCATAATCAGGGTGAATGGAGAGAAAACAAACAGTCATTGCTACAGGTAATGTTTGTGCTTCTGATTGCAGCAGCATATGGCACTAGCTGTAATGGGCCAGTGTAAAGCATTCCTGGATGATATTAATGACCAGCTAGGTTAATGACCTAAGACTCAGCCGCAGGCCATGCTCACATTCTCCTGTTCATTAATCCCTTGGAAACAACCTCAGCCACATTCATTAGGGCTCAATTAAACTGGCACTTTTTACAAGGAACAAAAACATTTTACAGCCAATACCAAGCAACGTCCCTTCTCTTACCTTGACACGTGGGCAATAAAGAACAAAACAAGTTATTAGCCCAAGTACCAGGAGTGTAAAGGCAGCCACACTGTTGCTTTATCAGCTTCATCCATCACAGAGAACTAATCCCAGGGGCCTTTGAGGTCAGAGAACAAGAAAGCCAGGCCTTTCCTCAGCATTTACACGTACGCGCTCTGGGTGTCCCAGAAGACATAAAAGACCACTAAGCACAAGCAACCTCACATGTTCAGAGTTTGGACAACAATCTGAAAACTCAGATGGCAAGTCTTTGAAACTCTGGCTTCTTCAGCTATCAGCATATGGTTCAATCAATCAGTCAATCAATATGTATGTATGCATGGAACACTCCCTGTGGAGACAGTCCCCTGGACCTGATTTCATGAGGAATATGAAATCAGGTGACACATATTGGACGCACACAGCGATGGTTTTAAACATGTCTGACCACGTTGCCACCCTCTCGCCTAACGGTGATCAGTCCCCTTCTCTGGTTCCGCACAGCCTCAGTAACCAGGAGATTCATGCAGCTGTGAGCTCAGACACTCGGTGCAGGATCCTGGGCCTCTGTGTCCAGCCAACCACCTGGATGCATCATGTTATGAGAATGCCCTGACCATGAGGAGAGGCTGTCACATGTGCTGTGGGCCACAGAAGCAGCTGCAGACCACCTGACAGCAGCACCCACTACCAGGCGTCATGCAAAGATGCTCCCTGGAGAAAAGTCCAGCCTGTAGCTCTTCTGTCATCCCAGCCCTGGGCTCTTTCCACTGCATCTCCAGTACAGGCCAGAGACCAACTGTCCCAACTGTACCTCATGGAGGCTCCTGACCATGAACTTAAGAGCCTAACGAGGTGTCTTGGAAGTCCCAAAGTCTGGCATGTGTCCTGTGACAGCACGAGAAGCTTTCTATCTTTTACACTCAGGACAGCCACAGACAGCCACTCCGTGAAGTGTGCTGAACTTCACATGTATCTTCCTGGCTCAGCCACGCTCTGTACGGAGCTGTACAAAGGTGCAACCACCTAACAGAACAGCATTCAATCTGCACCTGGCCAAAAGGAAGGAGGGACAGAAGGAAGGGAGGGAGGAAAAAAGAGAGAAAGGGCTCTGAGACTACCTCCATGCAGCCACATGGTGTATTTGGTGTGAAGAAAATTAATTCCAAACTCAAGGCAAGCTCGCTCTGTACAGAGGCTGCCTCTCTCCTCCAGCAGCAGGAACTGTTTCTGACCACGATGCCGATACCTCTCAGGGTGGCCTCTCTCCAGTCTCTGAATGTCACTCCCAGCTCTGTCTCACCTCAGCTCATGTCTCAGCTGCCCTTCAGTGTCTGCAGGTGAAGCCCCCCACCCCATGACCTGGGGACCCCACCTGAGGTGCCAGGTGAACTGCAACTCTCCTTCCCGCACTGCCCCCACATGCCTGCCATGCTTCTGGCAGCCCCAGTCTCCATACTTTGCAGTCCTGGCTGGTTTCTCCTTCAGTAAGGGCCCTGCCTCCACCTACCATGCAGTGCTGAAAATGCTCCCTTCACAGTGCTCCTGTCCTGTCCTCTCAGTGCCACCTCAGCGCCATCTCTTCCCCGCCACCCAGACTCGTGTAGTGACCCTCATCTGGCTTTCCGCCCAGCCTCCCCAGGTCACTCCTCATTTCACCACCAGATTCAGCTTCCTCAGCCCCAAGAGCACGGTCCCCTCACAGCTGCTGTTCCAATCCAGTCCTCAGAGAAGCATCCGCAGCGTCTTTGCCCAGGGGCCCCAGCTCTGCTGGCCAGTGTTTCTCCACTGGTCCACCGCAGGGCCTGTCCACATCTTCGCCTTCATTCAGCTGCACCCTCCACCCATCCCTCCTTTCACAGCGGCATCCTCCTGGCCCCATCCTTGCCTGTGGCCCTTCCTCCTTGGAAGCACCTCTGTTCCTTCCCTGCCCAGTCTTCCCTGCCCAATCTTAAGCACTTTACAAAATGGCTTGAAGTCATTTCTGAAACTTTTTTATTAATGTACATTTGTGATACATGACACCTTCAAAGTCATCTTGGGGAATTACAAGACACATGCTATATCTTCGTCATTTTCTCCCTCTTCTCACCCCACCTTCCCCTCTCCTTCCACCCCTAGTGGAAGGGGACAGACACTCACGATACAGGGCGTTACTCAAAGCTCCACATGGCATGAGTGCCAGCATTCCCTTAAGACTGTAACAGGAGTGAAAACTCCCCTGGTTAGTAGCATCAGAGCAGCTCTAACACAGTGGTGCCACACCCTGCTCATGCACTTACGGTCACCTTGGTGTAAGCAGATCGGCTGCACGGCCACTGCACAGTTACATATAATGCCTAACAGTTATGATGTTATAACAATGACAATTCACGTGTGGCTTATACATTGACAGCACTGTACTTTCTATCTTTGTTTTAGAATGTGTTCTTACTTAGTCAAAAAATTAGTGTAAAACGGCAGTCTGTGTCCCACAGCAGCACCTATAACATGACGTGTTTACAGCGATGCCTGACTGCGTCCTGAGCCGCGAGGGGGCCTGCAGCGGAGCGCAGCAGCGGGGATTTCCTCAGTGGGTGCAAAGGCCTGGACTGCGTCCCCAGGACTGGGCAGAAGAGGCACTCGAGTAAATGCCGCTGTGACATCCGTACAACGACAAAGCCCAGAGAATTTCTCCTAGCCTGAAGGCTGAGAGGGTGGTGGGCAGGAGGGGCCAGATCAGGAATTGAGAAAGTGGAAGTCAAAAGTGCACTCCTGGGGACAGGCAAAGGGTGCTATCACTAATCAGTCAAGTTAAGGTGCGTGGCCCAGGGAGGTGATGGGACCTTCTTTGGGAGAGATGCATCTGATGCGCCTATCGGAGAAGAAGGGGGATAAATCTGGGAACCATTTTGGATTTGTTATCACTGGGAAAGACCTGAGCCAGAGACATGATTTGGAAGTCATTACCGTGCAGAAGAGAGTTAAAATCAGTCTTGTACATGACGCTGCATGAGCTGATGAATTGGATCTACCATTCTGGAAATTGTTTCTGTGAGATTAAAGTTTCAATATCCAGGGTTGTAAAGAGCATTCGTTATGATGCAAGCTGAGCTGCAAGCCAGTGTTACCTCGACACTGGAATTCAACCTTTTTGCTTGATAATGCACCACATGGTCGTAGTCAATCACGCTTCCAGGACCTTTG
Organism: Hydrochoerus hydrochaeris; assembly: GCA_004027455.1. Taxonomy (NCBI): domain Eukaryota; kingdom Metazoa; phylum Chordata; class Mammalia; order Rodentia; family Hydrochaeridae; genus Hydrochoerus; species Hydrochoerus hydrochaeris. Next base: position 118,054 of record PVLA01006289.1, read on the forward strand.
ATTGTGACCATGCTAAATACCATATGTCCCATTAGACTTCATATTCTGGCACAAAATTCCATGAGAAACTGCTACCTGCAACCACAACATATGCTCTCCGAACCACTATTAAGCACTGCGAAGCAGCCATGCAATTAATTTGAGCAGAGATACACTTTTAGCCACCCATCATCTGTAGCAAGCCCCAAAGGCATGTGTTTCACACTTGCCAGAGAGAACATATTGCAGCCCATACTCTAGGCATCTCCATTTGGAGGGTATGAAAATTTTGTTAGTCATTTAAGACAGGGATGTAAATTTACTTTTATGCATGACTGCAATGGTTTTCACGCCCCTGGGAACATCTGTTTTTTACAAACCATTGGCTGGTTGTCCAGTGATGGCCACACTCACTACCCAGAGACTGGGGTGCCCAAAGAGAGAGCTGGGAGGCTTCTGTAGTGTTTCCGATTGAGTTTGGTTCATGTGGAGTCCAGTGAGTGAGTGTCAATAGATGGAGGTTTCTTATCATTTTAAGATGAAGGGGAAACTACTAATAACTACTGTATTTACTTCAAATGCTCAGCACTTTGCTTATGTAGTTCACTGAATTATCCCAAATCCTATGTAGTAGCTGTTACTGTCTCATCTTACAGATGGTGAGATTCACTCAATCTAGCACAAAATATTCAGAGAATTGGGCTTCTCCAACTATATTTATTTTTAGAGAAACTGAAGCCATGATTCAGAACTCACGTTTTTATCTCCCTGACTAGCTTTGTGGAGCTCAGTAATGCTATATAAGGTGCAGAGACCCCTGGACCACTGGGCATTGCTCGTCTTTGGCTTGCTAGCCTCCTCTCTTCTTTTTCGTAAAGCAGCTCTTTTCATTTGGAAGCTCCACGTGCTTCAGGTGGGGTACGAGCCAGGTGCCATGTCTCCTTCCTCCCCACACGTCGAGACACAGAAATCAACCTATGCAGTCAGAAAGCCCCAGGCCTGGACCTGGGAAACTGCTCAGAACAAGCTTATTATCCAAAAGAACCAAACACAGCTCGTAAACCACAGCCACAGAAGTAAAGGCCTGCTCATCTATCTGCATTCACGAATCTAGAGACAAGTGACCCCAAAGACCATTGTCTGGGAAGACTCTGTCACAGACTCTGTTAGCATGGAGAGAAGTAGGGTCAAGACCTGGCAGAGCCAAAGAAGCAGAGTTAGAACACCACCATTCAGTCTCCAAGGCAGCTGGCCAGTGCCCCTCATCCTTGGCTCCCCAGGCACCTAAGTCAATCCACTTCCCAAGTTGCTAACACTGGTAATTTGAAGTAGTCTTTCTCTCTTAGGTGCACAAAAACAGGTTTACCAGAAAATGGAGTTTAATAATCTAGCAAAAAGTGATCAAAGATTACTATCACTGACTTCAAGTTTTACCTTTTGAAAGAAATTTGTAAACAAGTTAAAAATTATTAATGTCAAGATTTCAAATATACCCATTGAAAAAAATGCACCTTAGAAAGTGGGTAATTGAGTTGAAGAAGGATATTAGCCATGGAGTTAGATACAGCACTAACACAACCTTTACCCTGGATGTTTTAGCAATTATCTTACTTTAACACTGAAGAGTCAAACTTCCAGCACCCTGCTCACATGGCCCCCTCTGAATACAATCTTTGAGACAGCTACACACTGTGTTACCACACCATTATTTTGCTCTAACTTTGCTAAAGATTGTCCATATCACTTTTTCAATTTATGACTTAGCCAAAATAATATCTCTGTTTCATCACAAGTTACCTGAGGCAAGCCATTTAACCTCTCAGGGACCCAGCTTTGCCATTTAATAAGCAGATACAATACCTGACTCGCAAGATTATTGAGGCCATCCAGTGAGACAACAGGCTCAAAAGCACTTTGAAAAACATAAAGGTTACTTATATTAACTCAAAAAATAAGATTTCTCAAGACATAACTCAACCGTATTCTATATCTTTTTGTCATTTGAGATCTAACAATATGCAATGTACTAACCAATGTTACTCTCCTACAACTTTGTTTTGAAATTTCATACCACCATTTTTATTGTTTTTTCCTTTAAAATAAAAAATAAATCCATTAACACCCTTGAATAGATACCTTTGACAGGTCAAATGTAGAGGAAAATTGGGTGACAGTAATACAGTTAGGACCTCGGTTACACCCTCGTTGGCCTTTCTAACCTCATGAACTTTTTGTCAGATATAGACAAACCAGTGGACTCTCCACTCTCCCAAACACCGCCTAGATGCAGACGTAAGCCATCACCTGGAATCTGCTCTTAACACATGCTTCAGCAACACCTCACCTTAGTAAGACCTAGATCAAGGTCTGGTTCCTCCACTCTAACTGTACCCCAGGGCCTTTGAACTCAGGGAACCTTAAGGCTGGAACGGAGAAGGGCTGGATGCTGCCCTGTTCCCAGGTTGCAAGTGGTCCTCTCGAGCCATCATCTCTTGTTTAGAGGACTTGCACTGTGGCTCCCATGCTCCTGCATCTTGTTTGTCTAACTAAATTGCAAGGTGCCTGAAGCCAGCAACTGGCTCATATGCTTCTTAGATGGGATACTCAGCAAACCTTGTGCTTAGGTGAAAAAGAACAGTCTCAAAGAAGAAAATGGCTGAGGAACACATAATGAAATGAGGAAGGTAAAGCTCTAGCTGACCCCAAATCTGAGCTTTCTGAATCTAAAACCTAAGCTGAACAATACACCTTTGAGTTTTTATTCCAGACTCAAAGAAATCAATGAACCCCTGAGTTCAGCACGTTTCAGCTCTGGCAGCTTTCTGAACTCACATGACCTCAGCAGATGATGCACAGTCGAGAGCACCTTGCCCTTCACTTTGTCTTTCCCAGTTCAAGACTGCCAACAGGGTGGGGAACACAGCAATGCTGTTTTTGCTTCTGAGATTCCTGCGAAGATGGGGAGGTGGGCTTTTCATGAACACTTGGGGTCATCTCTACCACCAGCATCTGTCTTTTTCCCTCAGTTCACTCTTTCTCAGTCATCTGTCCATCTCCACCTTGCCTGAGTGCTGACACCTCCTCCCCAAGCTTCCACCGAAAGAACTAGGTTAATCTCCCTTCTCCCATCTCCTATCTCCCAACTTAAAGATGCTCAGGGTTCTCACAGCCCAGGCCCCCATCCCTGCGGTAAAGTTACCCCGAGACTGTGCAGATACCTGGCTTTTGTCCAGCAGAACACATTAGGTTCCTATGGGGCAGGACTCTGGTCAGCAGAGTTGAACAGACCCTAATGATCACCCATTTCACTGGATCATTTGAAGTATACTTGCCGTGGCAGAAAAGCCCTGCGGGTGGGAACAAACCTCAGCCTTCTAGAAGCTCATGTGGCAGACTGAAAATAAGGACATAATGATGAATAAAACACTTGAGTGTTTAGGAGCTCTGTCCTAGAAAGCGTCCCTAGGGGCCCTAAACTATGTTAGCAGAGTTGAAAAGGACCCTAGAAATTAGTGCGACTCTTTCAGTTCGCAAATGGCACATGAGGTACACAGAGAGCAAGTGAAGTATTCAGGATTACTCATTAGGTGGCAAAGCTGGAGTGAGAACGCAGGGCTCTCTGGCCCTCCAGACTCTGTGGCCATTTCTGGACTAGATAAAATATTCTGCCCAGCATCTTTTAGCATCTGCCCTCAATACAACCTTGGCTGCCTCCTTGTCCAAGCAAGCGGCACAGCTAGAGAATCTCCCCATTTCCCTGCAGCTGGTGATGCAGAGGGCAAAATCAGAGCTGCCACCATCTGACCTGGTACTGAGCTCCCCAAGCTGTGCATTGATGAGCTCTGGTGCTGGTAGCTGCAGCACGTCACTCTCCCCGCGTGTAGATGCCGGGTAAGTACTGAGAACGGACTGGCTGATCAATGCACTAATAAGTAATAATGTTTATAACTTCCTGAACTCACAGCCAAAGCCACTCCACTAAATAGCCTCTTTTCCTCCCTTCTTTTCTCCCTGACTTGCTTATAAATTCTGACATCATCATGTAACACGTCAGGGACGCTATTACTTTGGGGTTTACCTTAAAAAGTGAAAAAAAAAGCACCAAAGTCCATGGGGGAAATTTTTCCTGAACCAAATGTGAACCAGAAAAAATGTACACTGACTCCACTTACAGTCAGTTCTCCAGGGGGCTCTAATCTGATGGGCCATCGTGGTTGTCAAGAGCGACTTTCCCAGCTTCTGAGAGAGGAGAACACAATCCTTTAATCCAGGCAGGAGGTGCGGGCCAGGAAGAGATCTGGGGCAGAGGCCGTTGACGCATAGAGGACAAAATCCGAGCTCAGACCTCAGCAGAGGAGAGGCCGGGTGTGCGCACAGGAGCAGCTGAGCGCGAGGCTGAGCCGCAGTCTGCACAGGTACCAAAGACGTGTCCTCAGGGCCTTGGAGTAAAAACAGACAGACATCTACAGTCGGGAGAATTCAGTACAGCCAGAGGCAAGCAGGCCTGACTCTCCCTGAAGTTATTTTTATGGAAAACTTCTTCCTCTCTATGAACCTGCCGCAGGACTAGGTCACATCAGATAACACGTGTGCACACGAGCACAGGTGTGTGTGCCTCTCTGCTTTTATGTACAAAACCAAGACTTCTGGGCTCCCAGCAGACTCTTGCTCCTGATAGAACTGCGTTTCAGGCCCATGGCAAACACTCAGACCCTGAACCACCATTTATTTAACCCAAGGTAAGTAAGGGAAGATGAAGTGTCATCAGACAATAGCGTTAATACAGGAAGATGGGAAGGTGTGGTTTCTCCAGAAAATCATTTTCATTCTTTCTAACCCTGCCCCTCGGTGAAATCAGAAGACAGAGCCCCATGTAATCCCAGGCTGTTTAAATGATTCTGTGGCCCAAATGACATGTTAAGTAACAAAGCACCAAGATATTTGTCCCTTATAATGTGATCTGCTCTCCTCCCAGGAGGTCGCTTCCCATGGCTACTCCTGCAAGTGACCATAATAAGCTCATCCGGTCTCACCAGGCTGCACTTCCCTGTTGCAGTTGGAAAACACAGATCAATACACACAGCAGAAGCACTTAGACCCTGTTCATAAAGCCCCCCGTGTAAATGGCAAGAACATCCCATGCCAAGCTGACGCAGGCCACCTCTGACGGGAGCATCACCCTGGTCTGGGAGCCACTGGACCATCTGGAGGAAGAAACAAGAACAAAACGACAGCCACAGCAAACTGAGGGTCAAACAAAAGCCAATCAGGTAACAAGAAAAAAGGGTCACTGCCCTGTTGGCTCAAAATGCTACAAGTGACAGTTTTCTTAACATAAAAATCACACAGGGGCTAAAGAAATCGTGGTCCACACATACATCAGTGCCTAGGAAGGCCAGTGTTGCTCTACCAGCTGTAGACAAGAGAAGTGTTTCCTCTGACTCAGTAGCCCAAGGGTCACAAAGGTCCCTACAGGAATCTGAGCAGATTCAGAGCACCTGAAAGGAGGGTACTAGCCAACCACACTGTGGACAGAATTTCCAGTTACTCCAAGAAGAAATCAAATAACCACAAGGGGAGGCAGGTCCTTGCGGTTTTGCTCTAAAAGTCTCTAGAAAAGACAGAATCTTTGGCAACCCACTCTGAAACCCCCGTCTCTCTCTCAGACAGAAGCTTTCTTTCACTCATTAAATGCATTCTGCTCTTAAAAAAAAAAAAAACAACAAACAAACAAACAAACAAATGCTACCGCTGTGGCTTTAGATTCAAAAAGGCCCAGAGGGAGAAATATTGAGCACTGGGGGAGGTGCCCAGGTCTTGAGGGGCTCCTAGCACTGATTGAAAGCACCTTTTTCCAAATAGCCTTCAGCAACAAGTTTCTAAAACGGCAAACCTTCCCTGAGAGTGCTTAGTCATGCTGCCTCTCTGACCCAAGAACTCGGTTCCAAAGAGCCTGCAGGGGGAAGCAGTGCAGGCCCGACATGTCTGCAGCGGCTGCCGCAGAGCAGCCCAGGCAGCAGCAGCAGCCCAGGCGGCAGCGCAGGCCTAAGGCACCCCCGGGGCGGGGGGGCCCCCCACACACTCACCATCAGCAGGCTGAGCGCAGAGTCCGGCACCAGCTGCACTGCCATAGTCTCCTCCGATTCCCATGCACAAACCAAACGCTCCTGCGGCTCAGTCTGCCTGGGCACCCAAAGCCACCTACAGCAAACCAGCTGGAAATCCAGGCTCAGGGTGCAAAAGCCTCAGGGTGAAGACAGGCCATCTTCCACAGGGTGAGGAGGGGCGGGGAGATGTTGGAAAGATGGGGTGAATCTGTGTATAGGGAGAGAAGGAAAAGAAGGGAATAGGAAGCTGCTGGTTATTTAAAGGTGAGCCCTGCCTGGCTTCTCTAACATGCACAGTCATGGAAACCACATCAAACACAAATGCAGAAGCTGCCACACGGCGTTTTAAACTGCTACTTTAGCCTAGGCAACAATGCTTCTTTTAACTGACAATTAAAATAAAACATTCTCTCATGCAAATACATCAGCCAGCCCCGCAACCCCCTCTCCCTGCATCTCTCAGCAATTCTGCTGCATAAACATGCTGAATGTCACAACCTACCGTTTGCAATCTGGCCAGAGGCTTCCTTCTTGCAGAAAGGTGTGTCCCTTTTGCAAAATCGAGTGTCTGGGAGGAGACAGCTGAGTCTGACCCAGAGGCACCAGGCAGTCGCTGCAGATCAGCAGAAGTCCTCACTATCACCAGGAGAAAGTCACTTGTAAATTGACCTAGTCTGCCTTGCTCCTATCTACTTTTTCTCTTCAGATAGACTGACAGGCTCAGTTCTCTGCAAGGGTAACATACTTACAAGGAACATGGAATTCACTGCCTGTTCTGTTAGCGTTCTCAGCTCCCTGCCTGCACCACAAGTAGGCAGGCATCAGACACCCTCTACCTCTCCCTCGCTTCTCCCTCCCTCCCTCTCTTCCTTTCCCTCCCATCTCTGCACAGGGCTGTCTGGTAGGAATTTTGAAGGATCCTCCCTGGATCTGGGAGGGAGAGCATAGGAGGTTAATGAGTAGGAAGGGAAGGGATGCTGCTTAGGACAAAAAGACAAATTATCCTTGAAAATCAAATCATGCAGCATTTTCTCTGGAAGATGTCAGTAAGAAAAAAAAAAAAAAAAGAAGAGGAGGATGAAGGAAACCTGCCCAGCCGCCTATATGAGAGGCTCAGACAGCCTCCCAGAGCCAAAGGGTTAATAAAATCAAGACATCTTTCTTTATAAGCAATGCCAGGTTTGTATCATTTTGTGGAGTCCGCAATTCCAATTCAAATTGATAATCGCCGATCTGTACACAGTATGTTTCTTGATCCTTTTCTGATGTTTTCCCTTCACTCACCAGCTACAATGACTCCAAAAATCCTTTGACATTAACTGGACAGTGTAAAATGCAGGAGAAAAAGGCCAAATTTGTAAATGAGAAACAGGGAGGAAGAAACTAAGGGCCTTGAGGTGTCCCTGTGCACGGAAGCCTTGGCCCGTGGATGCTTTATAGTTCGACAGTATTTATCTGATCACAGAGCCTGGCACAGAGGAAGTCCTACGAATGTTCACCCGGTGGAGATGCCAAAGTGTTAAACACAAACACGGTGAGGATAGGATGGCTTCCCATTGTTTCTCCTGAGGGGACCCAGTGGCCTTGCACCTTGCCTGAATGTCGTGAGCCTGGATTCGGACACGTTGCCCCCCAAGTCAGTGAGCGACTCCTTGTCACCAAGTGCCTGGAGACTCCCGGCGAGGTCGCAGAGCTGTGGCCTTGTGTAGCACTGCCAGCAAGTTCCAGATACTGAGGGCTTCACAACATTGCTCAAAAGCAATTATTCATATTAGTATTTAAAAATAGTTACAGTGATTTAAGAAACATATCTCCACTAATGATTTAAGAACCTGACCCTAACTGAAGCTGCAGGTGGACTTCTGGATGAATTCAGCTGGCATTTGGGGGAGTCCTGCTTCGTACCTCCAACTCCTTCTGAGGACTTTGCAGTCTGGTCACAGGAGGCGGGATCACAGAGCCACAAGAGGACACTAGGAAAGTGATGCATGGATGGAACAAGGGTGGGCACGAGCTGGTTGTGTCCACGGGGTTCAGGAGTGAGGCAGGGCTCTGGCCAGATGAGGAAGGTCCATTCTTGGGGCAGCCCACTGAGAGGCGGTGAAGCCGGAGCTAATCTCCTATCATTGCCTGTGGCTCTTGCGATCAAATGCACCCGGTGGGAGATGAACTCCCTGCACTTCAGGACCGTGTTACCTGCACCTCAAGCACCCACGAGAGGTGTTGTATCTGAGCCCAGAAGTACAGGGAAAATCCACAGACTCTGAGAGTCAGTCAGAGAGGACCAGAGCACGGAGTCTTGCGTCTCCTCCCTTGCGTGTGTACTAGAAACCACTCCAAAACCTAACTGTGGCCTGGCGGAGGTGGGGACAGCTGGCAGTGCTGGGGCTGAGTGACAATGATAGCAGCTGGTCTCTCAAAGAACCAAAGATCCCCAGGGCTCATGGGGCTGGTATATCTGGGAAGTAAATAAACTGAGTCTGCTCAAAGTATTATGTTTACATCACTTTCAGTATCACAAGGTATATGTTTCAATGAAATATTTCCTGATAGTTCTTATTGAGCATTCACATTTGCTTTGTTGATACAACTTTAAATTTATTTCTTAAAAGGATGGTTTCTCCCTTGTCTCTGGGGTTGAAACAGTACGGTATCTGTATGCAGATGCAAGAGCTTTAATCCACACCTTGCAACACATGCAAAATTTAACTGAAAATATGTCACAGATCTGTTTAACTAATACAATGAGAAGTATAGATGAGACCAGAGGGATTTTGCGTTACTGCCTAGGACACTGAGTAGAGTCAGTGTTTCTTAGTGTACCAAAATCACAGACCACAAAAGAACACCTGATAAATTGGACTTGATCAAAATTAAAAACTTGTTTTTTTGAAAGACACTGTTAAGAGATTAAAAATATAACCTATAAAATAATAGCAAATAGTTTCAAAGCATATATAC